>JAHLJS010000291.1:0-125000 GCA_038502445.1 Eremochloa ophiuroides
GCTACATCATCTTCCCATTTCATCTAGCCATGCACGATGATCCGCTTGAATACCTTCGCAAGGCAAAGCAGGCTATAGACAGGAAAAAGAATTCACTACAAGTGATGGTCGTGCATATGTCTATCGACATTGTGTTCAAAGTATTTGGCCCAAAGGTACGACTTCTAAAATATCGAAAAATGCCAGAAAAAAAAAACGTTCAACAAGTCAAGTCTCCACTTTTTAAATTATTTACCGCATGACCAAGCTAGCTATACTTTGTTATTATGAGAGTTTATGACTAATCACACTGAACTTTGTCACTTGAGGCAGGCAGGAGCTTTTATCTTCAGTAAACTGCTCGCAAATACTACCATGGGTTTTTCAAACTTGATTGGGCCACCTGAGCAGATAGAGTTATGTGGCCATCCAGTTGCCTACATTGCACCTAGCATCTACGGGATTCAACAAGTAAGAGCAACACCAAGAGTCTATAAACTTCAATCTGTATATATATTTCTGTTTAGAGAGCCATCCAATAAAAGAAAAATCGTACCTCTCATGTCTCTGACAGAGTCTCTATTTTTGTCTTCTATATATACTGAAATATATTAAGCTTATGATAATTTTATTTGTGTGAAAAAAAATAATGAGAGAATTGTGTACCACATAATGAAATTAGAGTGTGATGTAGCCTCTCTGTTAATTGAGAGCAAGAATGATGCATTTATAGAGCGGAAAGGATGGAGAGCAAGAATGTTGCATTTGGAGAGTCGAAAAGATGGAGAGTGATTTAGAGAGTCTAGTAGAGCATGACTTTTTGGTTTGTTTTGCTCTTCCAAGCTCTTCCATCACCTTCCTCCATCCAAAACCTCGAGCTAGGTTTTTTGATTCATACGTTTAAAAGAATTGCAGCAATATCTATCTGTGTGATGCAGTTCTGTGAACAACAAGTACATATCCTCCACCATGTATACAGTGCATAAATATATATAGAACTACCTCAGTTACATTGTCGCTGAAAAATGTAAGTAAAGACTAAACAGAGCATGTAAGACCCTAAAATTATTCCATTGCTCAAGGAATTGAACTAGGCGTGCTACAAAGTTGTGTTTTTCCCCTCCAATTGTTATATTATGTTTTCGGACTGTGACACAATATAATGCAACAAAACATTAATTAATTTTTTTTCTACTAACAACGCCTATTCACTTTGCCTTTTACTCTTTGCATTGCAGGCCATTACAATGCACTACCAAAGTTACAACAACACCATCAAAGTCGTTCTAGCCGTTGATGAGGAACAGTTTCCTGATCCTCGTCAACTCTTGGACGACTTTGCCGAGTGCGTCAAGATTACCAAGGATGCCGTTGCAAAGGCTATGTCAACAAAAACGATTAAGAGTGAGTAAGGAGTTGGCTGAATGCTCCAGCTCAAGAGGTTGATACATATACATATATGGTGGTGTACTTAGTGGCCTATAGTACAAATACAGTGCATATAGTGTACCACGATAATACATGTGACGTCGAGTACTGAGTAACAATGTGTTATGTGTATTGTTATTGTCAAATAACTTCTTTAATACGCAAAATTTGCTTGTTGTATTAAGGTAGAAAAAGTTTTAGCATATATCAAACCAAATGTGTTTCCAAGCGCCCTAGCTGTCGATCCGCGCTTGTGAGCTCCATTATTCTATATTTCCATCAATTAACAATGGACTTGCACGCCATAGCCAGTGGCATTTGCTTTCCTAGGGCTATGAGCACGTCATTCCACCACACCTGCCTTGAGAATATATATGCAGTGTGGTCAATGGACTTGTCTTCTTGATCATAGAGGAAGCAGTGCTCATTTGCCTCCAGGCCTTGTCTTTACCTCCAAGAGTGTGTCCTAGATAATTTAAAACTGACGCGTGTGCCCTCACTTCTAATTTTTTTATATCAATTTCTATGTACATAGCAAATTAAAGTATATGTATACCAAATAAAATGAAAACAACCTATAATTTGAAACATAGGGAGTGTCAATTTAATCCTCATTTTCCAATACAGGTCCGCATGACCAAAGGAGATTTTTGCTTCATAAACGCCAAATAACAATACAATGCCTAACCGAAATTGTGAGTCTATTTAATGCAATGGTCCTTCTGTCCCCGCCCCCCCCCCCCCCCCCAAAAAAATAAATAAATAATAATAACACTGTTGTATTTCAGTGCCATTTCTAATACTTCTATCCATTGTGCGTAGGTCTTAATAAAATTATTTTGGGCTATGTGCAACTTAGAGCATGTTGAAGAGTTTCTAAAATCCACCCGTATAATCTATTTTTTTAGTAAGATTGAAAAAAAAATATTGTCCAATATGAAGTGCCTTCGACATGAACCTGCGATGTGAGAATAATATTAACCTACCCATAGCCCAATAGGCCTGGCTAGGCTTCCGGTTCGATGGTGATTAGGTTGACTGGCCCAAGCCATAACCTGGCTCAGCCCACGAGTGCAGGTGTTTCCATTGGTTGCTTTAGCATGTGCTTCATTTTGTTTCCACGAAGAAGTTGGGCAGGTTTCACCATAAGAATCATAATCAATGCAACCGAACTCTCCTTACTTATGTTGTCAAGTCTTTCCCAATCAAAAGAAAAAAAAAAACTTATGTGGTCAAGTTTCACCACGATGATCTTAACCAACTGAGCTATGCTCTAAGCTTAGATATGATTTGCTATATTAATTTATTCCATCGATCCGTTACTGCTTAACCAAAACTTTCCCATCAGTCAGTCATGAGCACCCTCTCGGTAAGTAAATTTCTGTGTTTTCATGAAACAACAGAACATTCCGTGGACCTCTTCACCGTTTGACATGTTTGGTTTTTGGAGCCTCCCGATGGCATTTGCAACTATATTTCGCTGAATGAATAAAGATAGTCCTCCATTTAAGAAATAAAAGAAAAACCGATCGAAGAGACGAGAAGGCCACCCCACCACCCAAACCCAAGGCCATTCATGGCAGGTGTTTCGTGTTCGTCCGTGCTTGGATTTGGACTGTTTCCATCCTCACGAAATGTAACACCCACTGACCTCACCCACAGCCACCCGATCGATCCAGCACGCACCAAATTATTAAATTCACCTGAGGCCGTTGGCACTGCCACGTCAGTGCGTCCCGGATGATCCACCAAACGAAATCGCATCACGGGGTGCCCAACTTAATTAGATATCCTGCTTCTGCTCCGTCACTAGCTAGCTAGGTGTTAGGTAACGTCTTGTTCTCTCGTCTCGCCTTGCGTCTGCCAAATGATATGCGTAGGGGTGTTAATAGATGCACCTAAGATTAACCTGTGAACCTCTTTAGTTCAAATAAATGAACTAGCTTTTCAAAAGCATGAGAGATTTTAGGAAGTTAGTTTATTTTGTTGAACTAAAGAGGTTTGGAGGGTAACCTAATTGGTTTTAGTTTTCACCCCTAGATCTGCGTGTGCTGTGTGCCACTCTGTTAAACTGAAAGCTGATAATGGCTTACGTTGATTTATTGTGAAAGAAAAACTGCTGTATGGCTAAAAAAAAATCAAAATAAGCGTTGATTTCTGTAAGGGATTTATTTTCACCGCAAGAAAACTGCTGTAGCTTGTGCTGCTGTGAAAAGAAAAATCATCATTTTCATAGTAAATGCACGCATGCATGACTAGAAAGTAAAATACGATTTGGAAAATGTTCCAGCCGGTCACTCCACGAGGATTACTTCAGTTCTACCCTGTTGCACATTATGGACCCCCCCACCCCACCCCCCAACAACATAGAAAACGCCATCGCGAATCATCATCAGAATTGGAGTCCTTGTGATTGAACTGGAAGGCGACCTGCCACGAGCGCGAAGACAACGCCGCAGACGGTGTGAAGCAACGCCTCCCTCTGCGCCGTGCCGACGAGGGCCGTGATTCGAAAAAAAAAAACTGGAGACCTTGGTGTTGCAAATATAAGTCTAATTAGTTTCTTAAAGCATCTCATAAGCCATGTAGGTATTTAATGTGAATTTTATCTTGATGCTTTTGACTCTCAAATAGTACGTCCAACTTGACTACGACCTTCCATGCCACAATTCAATACACCCCGGGCGACATTTGCATTAATCGTCACTCAGTAGACATTGTATACGGCACCATGACATTTAGGATCTGTTGGGATCTTTAGCGCTAAAATTAGCACTTTATTTAGATACTATTTAGAAGGATCAAACATGAACTAATTTCAAAACTAATTATATAAGTAGTGACTAATTAGCGAGACGAATCTATTAATCCTAATTGTGTCATGATTACCTTATATATATGGTGTTACAGTAAAATAAATGAGCAAAATAGTAATTAGAATTATTAATAGATTCATCTTATCAATTAGTAATGACTTATGCGAATAGTTTTGAAATTAGTTCACACTTAATCCTTTTAATTAGCATCCAAACATTGTGCTAATTTTTAGCAGCTGGGATCCAAACAAGCTTTTATTCTCATCTAACTTCTTAGAATTAGTAAGAGAGTGTTTGGAACTGCTCCGCATTTTTTAGCTTCGCTCCACATTTTTTATCAAAGAGGGTCCAGCTCCACGTACACTGCTCGAGAAAATAAAGATGAAGTTATGAGAGCACCTAAAGTGATGATTAAAAAACATGAAGTTTGTAGAACCACTCTATGGTAGAGTTTGTGGAGCAATTCTAAATGCCCCCTAAGTATTTGCTCTTGCCTAGTTGTTTAATGAATATAAATACTTATTACAATTCTTATTATTGAAAATAGATAATGAAATCTAATTCGTTTATTTATTTTATTTGTGTAGGCCCCGTTTTGTGTTTTGCTCTAGGGACGCAACATTCTAGGAACGGGCCTTGGATTTGCAATGGCCATTGGTTTGCACTGCACGTACGGATTTGCAAATAAAGAATCGACACAAAGTAACGCATGAGTGGTGGTGTTAGAAAATCCAAAATACTACATGAATCTAGCTTAGTATACAAATTCAGTGCATCTCGAAAGCACGTTGAGAATGGGGAAAGTAGTTGCGCGCGTTCTTTGGATCGCCCTTTCTCCTGGATTAAATGTCTTGTCCAGGGGTTAATCATTCACTCCTATAGCAGGACTCCTTTTACTGTAGGAGTAGGCCACAGCATGCATGCAGCTCCATGATTGTATGCAGCTTTGTGCATGCGTTCTCTTGTGATCCTAGCTCGGACACGTCGGCTCCAAATTATATTGAAGGCACAATGCAAGCACACAGTCAAGGCCGGTCAGGTGTCGTTTCAAGCGCCTGATCGATGATAGATGGATGGACATCTTTATTTGCTCGTTGCCCCCGTTGCAACTTGCAATGCATTGCGAGCCTTATTATACTAGCTCCATATTATACACTCGCCATGCAATGCCTGCGCATGCATGGTGTTTATATACAATTGCTATTGCATAAAACTAATGTACTTAGCTCTACTACAAAGCCTCTAGTCAAGTCGCTTCTTTATAAGGCTTCTCGTCGTCAACTTTCGATCCGATAATATTAAATATCCCATCGCTTCAAATTAATCACCATATTGTCCTGTTTCGGATTGACTAAATTAATATACAAGCTGTCATCAAAAGGGATTCACATCGGCTGACTTCAGGACGAACGACGTATGGCTGCAGTCGTCAAAATCAGTCCGTCCACTCTCATCCGACGGCTGCAGAAGATGAACAACGCTTGCAGCTATTTGGCCGTCGGCCCATGAACGGCCTGTTTGTGCTCTCGTTTTTTTTTCGTTTTGACGGAGAGAAACGCAGAGAATGCTTTTTGGCGCGGCTCCTGGCTATTTTGGCATGAGGTTACGACACCTGCTCATGTTTTTTGGCGCGAGCGCGAGGGGAAGGCACAAGGCGATCGTCTCGTCGTCCTGCGTGCTCAAGCGCCGGCCATCGTCTCGTTGTTCTACATCCTCACGTGCGTGCTCAGGTGCCCAGGTTCTCAGTTCCAGCTTACTCTGATTTGGTTCCTTTTGTCCTCCCTACTCCCTAGTGACACATTCAATTGTTTAGGGTTTGATTCATTGAAAAATCTGTATGATTGAGATGGAACTGCATCAAAACTAAATCTGAATATTCAAGATGGAAGACAAAAGGTGTGTTACACACTGACTATTCCTTTTTGTCTATGAGATCAGGGAGTGGTTCAGATTTTTACTTGGCAGCACATATAACATTTTCTAATCATTAATTTTTATTTGTAGAGAGTGTTTCATTCCTGGTGTGTTGCCTCAAGTTGGCATGGAATTCAATAACATAAATGAGGCTTGATGTTTTAGGTTAGTTATGGAGGTTAAAAGGGCTTTGAAGTTAGAAAAAGGTATACAAACAAAAGACAATCAGATGGAAAGGTTAGATCCTGCAGATTTGTTTGTGCAAATGAAGGTCATAGAATGGAAGATAAAAGAGGTCGTATAATCAAGTCTTCAAGAGCTGAAACTAGAACCGATTGTGAAGTTCGCATGGGTCTTGTACTAGACCAAGAGAAGGGAAATTATAAAGTGACCGATCTGATTTTAGAACACAATCAAATCCTTCAGCTACCACAAACCTCACACTTGATGGTGTCTCAAAGGAAAATTTCAGATTTACAAGGGTTTGAGATTGGGACAGCTGATGATGCAGGAATTCGACCCAAATTGGCACATGAGTTGGCTACTATCCAAGTTGGTGGCTCACTTAATCTCAGTTACACACTCCGTGATCACAAGAAGTACAAGGCAAGCGGCAACGGGAGATGGCATATGGTCAAGCAAGAAGCATGTTTATGTACTTTCAGGAGAAAATTGCTGAGAACCCATCATTCCAATATGCATTGCAATTGGACCAAGAAGAATAAATAGCAAATATCTTTTGGGTAGATGCTAAAATGCTCACTGACTATGCATATTTTGGTGATGTTGTTAGTTTTGACACTACTTTTGGAACAAACAGGGAGAGTAGACCTTTTGGTGTATTTGTTGGGTTCAATCATTTTAGGGAAATAGTGGTATTTGGTGCTACTCTAATGCATGATGAGACATTTGAGTCATTCAAGTGGTTATTTCAGACATTCCTGACAGCACATAATGGAAAGCAACCAAAAACAATCTATACTGATCAAGATTATGCAATGGAAAAAAGCAGTGAAGGAGGTGTTTTTAGAAGCATGGCATGGTTTGTGTACATTCTAAATTATGCAGAATGCTGTCAAACATCTCGCTGAACCCGACAATGAAGAATCAAGTGCTTCTCCTAAAAATACAATTAAGGGCAGCAAGAAAAAAAAAGACGTTCAGCCAAAAATGAAGATGAAGGCAACAAGAAAGAACCTAGTATTCTCGCAGATTTTAGTGCATGTATGTATGAGTATGAAGATGAGGCAACATTTGATCATGAATTTAATATGATGAGGACAAAGAGGAGCAAGCAAACTTGATTGGATAGTATATATATAAGTTGAAGGAAAAATGGGCTGAATGTTTCATGAAAGATGTCTACACATTAGGCATGAGAAGCACACAATTGAGTGAGAGTCTAAATAGCAACCTAAAGAGACATTTCAAATCTGATTTTGATACAATTTCGGTTTCTTAAGCATTTTGAAAGGTTGGCGGAAGATAAAAGAAATAATGAGCTGCATTCTGAATTTCAATCAAGGAAAAAATTACCTAAAATCAAAATGAGGACACCTATGCTAATCCAAGCTAGCAAGCTGTACACACCGGTAATATTCGAAACTTTTCAAGGTGAATATGAAATGTCCATGGCAGCATGCACCACGGCATTAGAAGGTAACCATGAATATCTTGTGTTAATTGGGAGTTTTGATGCTTCTACATTGGAGAAGGAGTATAAAGTTATTGGTGATCCTGTAGAACAAACCAGTACATGCAGTTGTGGGCAGTTTAGTAGAATTGGAATATTATGTGCGCATGCTCTAAAAGTCCTTGATTTGATGAATATCAAATCACTACCCACACTATATGTACTGAAGCGATGGACACGTGAAGCACGTAGTGGAATAGTACAGGACAGCCATGGTCGAGACATAATAGAGAACCCAAGATTAGGTGAAATGCTTTGTTATAAAGATATGACTCGCAAATTTCTGAATTTAGCTCATAGAGCTGCCAGCCATCCAAGGTGTGTCTTGTTAGTACACAATACACTAGACATTCTCAGCAAGCAAATTGAAGAACAGATTGCTAGTTACACTAATAATGTGGAGGCAGCCACATTTCCCCAGAATATGACTCTCTCAAGTGATTTGGTGAGTACAAGTACAACACGCTTGAAGGAAAAGGAGGTGAAAACAAAAACCTCGAAACGCAAAAGAAGCTGGCTTGACAAGAATCGCAAATTTGCAAAGAAAGGCAGCAAGAAGAAGGATAAGGGTTCGGCGGTATGTATCAGCAAAAAAAAAACTTAGATTTTGTATTGTAAAAATGTTCAGTTGTATATATTTTTTATTCTCTTCTTTTATTGAAAGACGCAAGAGACTACAGAATTGGCACAAGAAACTACAGCAGTACAGGATATTCCTCCTAGCACTTCATTGCCCAATGAAGGGATGTCTGAGCCATACACAGTCATCAACATGTTCTCTCAGATATTGACAGTAATATTTCAAACTCACACACCATATTTATAAACTATACATGGCCATCAATACATTCTCTCAATTGTTTCTCTGAACCTTTTAATTTGCAGGGGGCAATCACAGATGATGTTATTGCTGATTTCTAGTAGTATGGATATTTGCTAAAATGTAAATGTCTTCTTTAAATATCTTTTGGAGCCTCCTGAAACATAGATTGTTTAGGAGAATAGCTTTTGGAGAACAGCCTCATGAAACATCTGTCATTGAATTGTAAAGTTCAGAGAATAACATCTCTGAACAACAGAGCATTTTGTGCATCTCTGAACTTGCAAATCATCATGCACTTTTAATTCGATTCCAGGATAATTTACAACACCATGGCAATTTGTACAATTTGCATGATTTTGATGCTTTGAATACAATCATAAGTTACAATCTCGCTAGCAGCAATCCCTGCAGTTTGAGAACATTAGAAATGCAATATCTGTACATGGAAGGCGTGCAGGCCGACAGCCAACACCTTCCAGGACAGCAATGCCACTACGCTAGGCCAGCAAGCAAATTTGGCGAGGACGACCGCTCTGTGAGGACGACCGTTCGGCGAGGACAGCCGTTCAGCGAGGACAGCTGCTCGGCGAGGATGACGATCAAGTGCGGCAGGGGCACCGGCGTGGTGCATCAACAGCAGGTCGGCAGGGGCACCTTGCAGCAGGTCGGCAGGGGCACCGGCGTGGTGCAGGAGCTCCGGCGCGGAGCGGAGCCGGAGCTCCGGCACGGCTGCCGTGTGCTCCGGCGGGGGCGCGTCCTCCGGCGAGGGGCGGGGGCTCCGACGCGGGAGGCACAGGCTTCGGCTCGGGACTGGGGAGGTGGCTTCAGCGCAGCGAGCGGGTCCTCCGGCGACGCGCGGGTGCTCCGGCGGCGGCGTGTTGCGCGTGCTCCGGCGGCGGCGGCTGGCTTGTTACGGCTGGGAATGGACTGGTCTGTTGAATGTATGTGCTCTGGTGGGCTTCGATGGGCTGGACTCTCCGTGGCCTGCTACTAGATGGAAGCATAGACAGTCAAACCGTTGGATGCAAATGAACGGTTCGATTTGGGTGACTGCAGCCATACATCGCTGAGGTTGAAGTCAGCTGATCCGATTCCCATCAAAAGGCTAGCTGATGATCCAAGTGGGATCTAAGTTTATAGATACTGTATATTTTATACTATATAAAGCAGGATCCAGTAATATAAGGAGAGAGGGAAACAAGACACGACGAAGCAATGCATGCATACATTGATCGTCGTCATATATTGTTTGTTGCGCTATTATTGCTACAGTAACCATATATCGACCAGCAAATTGCAGTCACACAGCTACTCTGCAGTAATGGCAGACGAATATATAGGTCGTCAGTTTTTTGGTGATGGAGTTGTGTAAATGGCTAGGCAAAGCTTGCAACCGTTTCAAGTGTATGGAATCGATCGGCCGGACACCCACTATTTACTTTGGAGACGACCAATCAATATGTGCAAGGAAGAATCCTACAGAGACAGATGGTTAACGTCTGCCTGTGTCTAATTCAAGCAGATTCTTCCTTTGCTACGTAGGAGTACTCCAGCACTATAGTATGACAAATTATAATATTTTGCCAAACTGTTAAATTAGTTTTAATTTTTGTTTATATTTAATGTTTTATATATGTACCAAAAATTGATGTGACTAGTTAGATTGAGAGTTGGAAGATATTTAAATAGGGCCTCGATCTAGCTAGCTTGCCATGACCACGATCCACTAGCTAGTTATAGCGAACCCACGTAGGAGCACGTACTACTACGCGCGCGTGATGCGGACATGCATGCATGCATGCATGTGCATGGCATTGCTCGCGCGCTCTTGTCCCTTGTCCGTGCCCGCATGCAAGAAGCACCTGCCTACGGAAGGGAGCTGCACCTGCACCAGACGGAGATAAGATATAGGGTTCCATCGTCTTTTGTCGGTGTCACCTGGAGAAGACGACTTTGTGACCATGCATGTCAAATACTCCATGCTTTTAAAAGAATATAACCTCACATTTTAAGTAGTCAAAGATTTTCTTAATTTTTAACTAAAGGTAAATAAAATATATTAATGTTTATGATGTATAACAAGTATTATTTGATTAGTTATTGAATATATTTTTATATAATAATATAATTAAATTAGAGATTTAAATGTATATGATATCTTCTACAAAGCTTCTTTCACTTCTAAAAAAAATGGGATTTGATTTTTTTTTAATGGAGCTAGCCCGTAGGAGTAGCTGCATGCAAGGACAGATAGATCTAACAAAAGTCCAAAACGAACAGCTGTTAAGCTGAAGCAAACAGAGCCATTATCCAGGGCGCCGAATGCGCTGCACCTTGCTCGCGCGCGCAATTCTGGCACTATCAGTGTAACTTTCAGGGCTCGAGCACTGGGAATCGCGATGCAGGTTTTAATGGGTCGATCCAGTTACCCAAAATCCAAAGTCAAAAGGTTTGGTGTTAAAATTCACTGGGCCGATCCATACAAATTTGGTGTTAAACGGTGTTAAGGTCTGTGGGTTCTTTGGGTAACCCAAACTACGACATGGCAGATTCATCCGCACAAAGGTGCGGCTCTCGTGCCACCCGTCTGCCGCTGCGGCCACTGCAGCAGCACCATCCGTCGTCCGCCGCCACCGCTTCATGCCCCCAACGCGTCCAGTTGCATTTTTTTAGTTTTTCTGTTGCATACGTGGCCACGTAGATATCAGCTAATTAGTTAATGGCTCCTATCTATCTCCTAGTGCTGCATAACGTGGCCGCGTAGCGCATCATCAGGGCGCGTGGGGCAACCCATTGGTTACCAGTGTCGTAGAATTGATGGGTTTCGGTCGACCCAAAACGAGATCAAAATATATTGGGTAACGTGGATCAGGTTTTGGGTCAACAAATTATGACCACTTGCATGGTTAACTGGGAAGTCCATGTCCGTTGCCATGAAACAGGGACGCCCCCGGTCACTGAATTCTAGGCATGCATGCATGCATAGTATGCGCACTGAGCAGAGCCAGCCGAGCTGGGAGTGGACGACTGGGACTGCATGCCGCCGCCGCAGCAGCCACGTGATGGCCATCCGACGGCCCTCACGCGCTACGCCACGCGTCTCCTCTTTCTCCCGCCTGTGCACTCGGTGTCGGAGTGCCGGCCCTGTCGTGACTCGCGCACTATCAGTGGCATCCATGATGCATGGCGCAAGGCACATGCACTCGCGCGCCTCCTTCTCTTTTGGCCTTCTCTTCGGCAACCCGTTACATTTCCACCTGGATGGATCATGTTTGTGCCCGTTCGCTTCACCTTATCGGCCAAAATAACTACATTTTTACTATCATCAAACATTATTTTTCTCAAATCACTCACAAACCCAATTAAAATTAGCCATTTTAATTTATTTTTTTATAAAAAAACCAATTAAAATTATTTGACTTATCGTAAAACAAGACTTTTATTTTTAGCTATTCTACACTTCTCCTATACTTCTGTTGTCTAGATTTTTTTTGATAATACATCACGTTGATTTGTCATTGTTTAGCTCATTGTTTTCTAGTTGTATATGTAAGTTTGTTGTTCAAAATTTTCTATCAATTCTGGCATCTAGAATGTAGCAACTCCTTTTATTTCATTCCTTTCCAAGATACAGAAACATACCGAGCAAAACTATTTAAAACAAATAAAGCAAAGAAACACTCGAAGTTCTGTACTCCCTCCGCCCTAAAATATATGGAATCAGATTTTGTCCGAAGTCAAACTACAGTAATTAACGTTGATGAAGTTTAATTTACAGAAAAGAATAATGACATCTACCACATCAAAAAAAGTATATTATAAAAAATAACCTAATTTATTTAATTTTAAGACCTACTTGTTTTCTTCTTTTCTATAAACTTAGTCAAAATTATTATAGTTTGACTTAGGACAAAACTCGATTCGTTATATTCCAGGACTGAGGGATTATTCCCTCCATGTTCTTAAATAATATTGTTTTCAGGTTGTCTTAGATCAAACACTTTAAGTTTTGACTATAAATAAATTCTATTGGGTTGAGTTTGAAAATATAAAAGTGATGTAACTCAATTCATCTCGAAATGTAGTTTTATAAATGTACATATTGAATATATTTTATAAATATTTTCTAGCAGAAAGTAGTGGTCAAACTTCTTTTTTAAGACCGTGTCGATGTCTACAGTGACAATAATTAGGAACATGGAGGAAGTATATAAAAAAAATACTAATACTGGTACTTCTGATACAAATAAGATATACTAATACTTATGATACTAAATAAATATATTAAATTAAACATAAAAATTATTTGTACTTAGAATCATGACCACTAAAATTCTTTTTTCTAAATGTAGCTCAATAAAAACCTAGAATTGTAGTAATTTTGTAACAAAAATTATGGACAATATGAAATCTAGGATGACAATTGTTCATATAAAGTTATATGGATCGGGGCGCGTTGCTACTGGTTAATTGATTCCCTATTTGGAGTTGGCTACTACTATAGGAGTACTCGTACAGGCACGCCACTGTTCTGCGTAGGCACTATTTCCTTTTGCATTTCTCGAGAACTAGCGTGACGACATTTGATTGTATATCGGCGAGCTATGCGCGCGCTACAGTATTGGCGGCATCATCATATCTATCTGCCGATCCACCATGCATGCGCGTTGCTTGACACGACAACACTCATCAGGCGCCGTAGCATGCTCCAGTTCGCTTATCTTCTTTTTGCTTCTTTATGGCTCTGTTCGTAAATAGCACATATTTTTTTTATTCACAAAAATCAGTATTAAATTAAAATTTTTTTTTTTCAGACAAACCGCTTTTGTTCGTGTGTAGGTTAACCTTATATAAATTGTGACCGTCAAAAAATAAGTATAATAAGTAAAAAATGAAAATCACAGACATTAATAAGGTTGACAAGGAAATACGTGTACAACATAAAAATATAGAAAAATGAGTAAAGCTAGAATTTGAGAGCCTTTTTACTAGGCTATACTCCCTTCGTTCCTAAACTATTGATGTTTTGGGTGTTCGTGCCACAAGTTTGACTAGATTTGTAGAAAATGCGTGCAACATTTACACCTCTAAATAAATTTGTTAAAAAACTAGACTAAAAGATCTATTCAATGATACTAATTATGTATTATAAATATTAATAATTTTTAATATAAATTTAGTCAAAGATATTTCTCGGGAAGCGAGAACGATACTTTTTTTTAAGGGACGGACCGAGTATAGCATAGGCGGCTCAGCTTGGTTGTTGACTGGTAAAAAATTCGCCGTGACAAGAGGTTAACAAGAAAATTAAAGAGTATAGTACGTAGTAAAATCGAAATGCATGCAGCCAAATTTTGGTTACATATCATCCAATCATCAGGTCTACGGGTACGTCGGAAGGTGGGCACCGGCCGCTACTTGTGTGTACACTGTACAATACCAAAAGTGAGGCTGGAGGATGATATTTCGCCCTGGCCGCTCGCGGTTTGAAAAAAACGAAGAAGCGGGTTCAAAAAGCGAAGCAGCAAGCAGTCTGGTGTCCGTCCGTCAGCCGCAGCGCAACGGCAAGTTGTAGCAATAGTAGTAGCTATACGTACGTACGTAGGCCTGGCTATATTATACCTGCACACTAGCCTATACGTATGAACCAGGTGCATACATGTACAGATGTACTGTACTCGTGTATATCCGTATGTACTCTATCAGTTGCTACTGCACGTCCATGGATAGTATGTCGTTATTTCACTGGCCGTGGCCAAGCTCCTTAGTTACACGACCTGTTTGGCTGGCTGGTCCAAGTAGCATCAGCCAGCCATTCAACATTATTCTTTTCATAAACTAACCAGCCAGACAGCCATACTGTACCGGCCAGCAAACAGAGTGGCTTCCGAGCAATACGAGCGCTTACTACGGGTGCGTTTAGTTGGAAAGTTTTGGGAATTTTTGCAACTGTAGCACTTTCGTTTGTATTTGACAACTTTTGTCCAATCATGACCCAAGTAGACTCAAAAGATTCATCTTGAGATAGCCAGGCAAAAAGTACAAACATGCAACAGGTGCTACTTCATTTAGTGCTCCATACAGATAAAAAGTACGATCGATATGATGGGAAGAGAGAAGAAATTTTTGGAATTAAACGCAGCCTACGTATCCTATCCACCACGGCAGCACCGAGCCCCGACGACGTACTCCAACTCCAACGCCGCAAATAACGACAAAATGGTAGTGGTAAAAAAAAAATTAAAGAAGTGAATCCGGGGCCGGGGGAAGGAAACATGCCGGGGTCCACGGAGGTCAGCTGTCCTGGCCCCAGCGGCACGGCAGCCTGTCATGCTCCCGTCCCGTATCGTCTCGTCCCTTCTTCCTCTCCAAGCCAGCTGCTCTCCTCTCCTCCTCCAGTACAGTAGTAGGCGACAAATTTCCCCCTCCACCACTCTCCACACCGCTCCTCCCTCTATAAATCACCCGCGGCCGTCTCCACCGCCATCTCATTCGCCCCTCCTCTTCCTCCTTCCACCACAGCGACATTGGCAGCCGCAACGCACCACTCCCACGCGCATCTCGCCCGCCCAACCAACTACTAACACTCAACGACAAGTTCTCCAAATCGAGCGCGCGGGACGAACGGACGGACGGACACCCGATCGGATCCTACTCTTCCTCCACCAGACCACCGCCTCCTGCTACCACCAATGGGGCTGTGCATGTCGAGCGAGGCCGCGCGCGGGGGCGGCGCGACGGGGGCGCCCAGCAGCAAGGACACGGCGCTGGTGCTGATGCCAACCGGCGAGATGCGGGAGTACCCGAGCCTTGCGACAACGGCGGTGCGGGTGCTGGAGGACGCCGCCGCCTCCGCCGCCGCCTCGTCCTCCATCGACGACTGGCTCCTGTGCGACGCGGACGGGATGGGGTTCGAGGGCCCGGTCGCGGCGCTACGCGACGTGGAGCTGCTCCGCGCCGGGCAGATCTACTTCGTGCTGCCCGCCGCCGCCGCCGCCGCGCGCGGCCTGCGGCGCGAGGAGGTGGCCGCGCTCGCCGTCCGGGCCTCCGCCGCGCTCTCCTCCCGCGCGGCCGCGGGACGGCGGAGGCGCGGCGGCGGCGCCGTCGTCGCGCCCCTCGTCTTCGCGCCGCCTTCGGAAGAGGACGACCAACACCTGCGGGAGGCCGCCTTCGCTGCCAAGGCGGCTGCGGCGCCACCGGTGCGTCGCCCCGCGCCCCGCGTGCGCTCCGGCAGGCGCCTCGAGAAGTTCGCGTCCGACCTCACCGCGATCCCCGAGTGCGACACCACGAGTGAGTAGCGGCGGCGGCGGCGGCCTCAGACGGACGGGATCACGTCGTCTTCGCTCCTCCAACGGATCCAAGGGAGACACTGCCCCGAGGGGGCTCCCTCCAACGGAATTTTGCCCATGGTTGCTCTGCAAGGAGAGGCCAGAGGACGCGCCGGCACGAACAGAGTAATTCCTGGACCCATCGGATTCTGATCCAACGGACGGGCTAACGGTGATGTCATGGTGGAACGAATTTGGGATGCGGGTGATGATGATGATTCATCATTCATGACGGTTGGCACGTGATTCGTCGGGGATTTTTTTTTTTGGTTGTTGCACGTTTTACTTGCGTGATGAGATCCATCGGTCTCCAAATTGAGGGGCACATGAACGAAATGTGAATATATACGAGATTTCCGGCGTCTGTTTTTCTTTCTGATCGATTGTTCAAACATCGTTGAGAGTATTTGAGTTGAGTGCAGTGCAGCGATGCAGGTGCAGGGTTACCTCTGACTCTGACGCAGTGCTGTCATTTTTTTTTAAAAAAAAATGAATGAACATGAGGAGCACACCTCTAATGGAAAAAATAAATTATTAAAAGGAAAAGAGTATAGAAACAGTACAGAGACAGTCACAGCAGAGCAGGAAATAGATGAAGAAAATAAGCCTGCTGTTGAAGATCAGAGGCGTGCGTGTTTAGATGCACTGCAAATTACAATTGCAATTAGTCACATCAACGTTACGGCATATGCATGAAGTATTAAATGTAGACGAAATGTTTACATGTTTGTACTTTTTGCATGTACATCACGAGACGAATTTTTTAAACCTACTTAGACCATGATTGGATAAAAGTTGTCAAATATAAACGAACGTGCTACAGTGTAGAATTACAACTGCAACTGGGATTTAAACACAGCCAGAGTCCAAGATAATCAACTGATTAAAAACCTGCTGGGAGAGAGGTAAGTCGAACATGCATCTGGATAGAAGATGCATAGTAAACCCAAAATGTTAATCCGTATGATTTCATTTGGAAGTCCCCGGAGAGTTGATGTCAGCTTAGTAGGCTTAACATAAGCAAAAATTTAACAACGAAATGCTTAGAGCCTACCCAAAACATAAGATACACAAGTTAGAGCATCTCCAGCCACATGCCCGAAATCAGGCCTCTATATCTCTATTTGAGAGGTGGCCTGCAAAATTTAAGAGCAAAAATCAAAGCCCAACTCCGGCCACAGGCCCCAAATCAGGTCAAAATGAGAGGAATAGGGGATCCTGTATCTAGGGGGCTGAGATTATAATTTAAGGGGGCATGCAAAATGAAGTTCAATTTAGAGGCTTCACTGGAGTTTGATTTTTTCACAAACTCCTAAAATTTATAGTAGGGGGCCAAGTAGGGGCTTGAGTTAGAGATGCTCTTAGTTATGGGGAATCTGCCGAAATTGGACTAGTTCTGAGCCTGCTGACCTGCTGAGATGCATGTATGGTGACATGGTGTACGTACAAGGTGATGTAGATGTCCATAAGGGATTCTTTTTTATCAAAAGACAAAAACGGATTTTTTTTATAAAAAAAAAACTCATTTGTTTGTCTGATCATGATGACAGGGACTTCGTAAACAGATAAATTAGGCGTTGTTTTTGGGACTTATAAACAAACTATGGCCCTGTTTAGTTCGTCTCCAAAATCTCAAAACTTACGTCACTTCAATTTTACGGCACATGCATGGAACATTAAATATAGACGAAACTTTTGCATGTTTACGCAGTTTGCCTGTAAATCGTGAGACGAATCTTTTGAGTCTACTTGGACTATAATTGGACACTTATTGCAAAAGATTTCTCGTTACTACAGTGTCAAAATCCTAAAAATTTTAGGATGTAAACACCCCCTATATACGCTGAGTCAATAATGTTGGCTCATGTCGAAATCACGCTCCAACGGTTCCTAAGACAATTCTACAAGTCACTTGACCTTTGTATATAGTATAATCATGTTACTCCTAAACAAAGTAATTTGCGTGATAGCTAGTAGTGTTGCTTGCACGTCGAGGACACCCACGTTTTCTCTCTTTCGTTTTTGTTTAATTCATTCAGTGGGGGTGTAGTACTATGCAATTTGTACTGGTGGCGTGACATCGTACGTCGAGGAATGAATTGACTGAGGGGAGAGCATGTTGATCTTGTGACCTTGGAAGCAACTGATGATTATGATTATTGGTGGGCCGGTGGCACGAGGCTCGAGTCAACTCCATCGCCGTCGCCGTCGCCGTCGCCGTCGCCCATGCATGCAACGCGATGCCAGTGCAATGTGCAATGCAGCCGGATAGATGCCCGGCTATGTACAGGCAGGTGTAGTGTAGGGCGCGGCGAGCAGACGATGCCAGGCGTGCGCTACTGCAGTAGTACTACAGGTTTCAGGTTTTTTACATAGGGTGCGGCGCGGCGAACGGACGACGCGGCGCAGCTATGGTGGCACTCGCACGCGCGCGCCGCGGATTTCCTCTCCTCTGCTAGGCCAACGCTGGCATTACTAGCTACTAGTACTAGCTAGAGAGCAAATCGAATCAGGGCACGGCCTGCTGTACCTCGTGGTTCGCACGCCTAGGACTACTCCAGCAAAGCAAAGCAAAAGCAAAGCAAGCGAGCATGATCCCTTTTGTCAACGTTAACGTCACCGTGCACCCACATTGCAAGATGAATTTTTAAAACATAACTATTTGGAAAGTTACTATTTGCACACACAGACTACGATTGTTTTGGAAGATGAATTTTTAAAACATAACTATTAATCCGTAAATTGACAATATGGTGCTATAGTAAACATGCAGTAATAACTAATGAATTAGACTTAATAAATTCATCTCGCTATTTATTAATGGAATATGTAAATTATTTTTATTTATTTGTATTCTACTATCCCAGATGATATCCTATATGATATCTGACATGACACTAAAACTTTGCACCCCTGACACCCATCTTTGCTATATATTACTCCCTCCGTCCTCAAAAAAAGAACGTTTTGGGTGTTCATACCGGTAGTTTGACTAGATTTATAGAAAATATGTGTAACATTTACAATCCTAAATAAATTTGTTAAAAAACTAGACTCAAAGATCTATCTAATGATACTAATTATGTGTTATAAATATTTATATTTTTTAATATAAATTTAATCAAAGATATTTTTCGGGAAACGAGAACGATACTTTTTTTAGGATGGAGAGAGTACCAGCGGGCGGACCATTCAGAGTTCAGACTCAGCCCGAATCTGAAACCAGCCCTGTTTAGTTAAAAAAAAGTGTAAGATTCCCCATCACATCGATTGTCCTTTACGTATGCATGAAACATTAAATGAAGTAGCAGCTGTTACATGTTTGTACTTTTTACCTGCCTTTCTCGAAACGAATCTTTTGAGTCTACTTAAACCATAATTGGACAAAAGTTATCAAATACAAAAGAAAGTGCTACAGTGCAATTTTTGGTAACTGTCGGTGCTAGTTTTAGCGGGTGCTAACACCGGCTAGTGAATTTGTGTTTTGCGATTGAGGCTCCGGATAGTGTGCAAGGGGGAACATTGGGTTTATACTGGTTCAGGCCAAGAGGGCCCTACGTCCAGTGGAGAGGAGAGTCGTGTTGCCTTGCACCGGGGTGCTTGTGGTAGGAGTTATAAGTTGGGGGAGAGAGGGAAGCGCTCTCAGGTCTCTTGTGCGCGTGTAAGTGCGTACAGGTTGCTCGATGTTGTGTGTGGTGTTGAGTGATGCAATGTGTGTATGTGTGAGAGCTTGAGAACTTGTCTAAGGCAGACATCTGCTCTCCCTTTTATAGTCACAAGGGAGGGGAGAGGGCAGCACGTACATGGCTATGCATGTTACACTGGGGAGTTATTGTCTCTGTTTGACTGTCGTCAGCTACGGTCTTGTCTCCGCGTCTCAGGGGTATGGCCGTAGTGGTTCGTACGATCTTGGTGAGTTCCAAGGCGACAATAGTCGTCAGGATTACGGCAGGGCGTAGGGTCACACCTGGCACACCTGATGGCTGTCCTTCCGCACGATGTGACAAGAGGGAGAGTCGCCTCGGGGCGTTGTCTCCCGAGGCTCGGGACTTCTGGAGGCGTGATGGAACGGAGCAGGGCGATATCTCCCTTCGGGCGCATTTCCGGCTTTCGGACAGTGTTTCCTGAGGGTCAGGTGGGCCCGGATAGAAGGCGTGCTCATCCTTTCGAGTGGACAGTGCAGTAGGTGCCTTTCCTGTTCTTGTGTAACAGAACCGCCTAAATCACGTGGCCCACAGGCACCTATCAAAGTCACTAATGACATCTGACAGCCGGGCCCGTGTTCCATATGACCTAAGCGGGCTCTGCCGGGCTACATAAGCACCCGTCACCTCCGACAGGATCCCATTGCGAAGTCATTACAGAGTTACAACATTTCATAACAAAATACATCAGAGTAGAAGTTGCGGAAGAATAAATAGTACTTAATATTACAGACCAGTGTTCGAATAAAATTAAGTGCAGTTATTACAGACCATAAATATAAAAGAGTAGCAGTAGAGTTTGGAACAACAGTACGACAGATAGTTAAATATTACACGAATTCTGCCCAAGGGTTTAACCTTAGTCTTCTTCACTCTCCTGGACGATGGTGACGCAGCACGGAGCGAGACAAACGTCAGTCTCCTGCTGCCCTCCTGCAACAGGGTTAACAAACCCTGAGTACATGGGGTACTCCGCAAGACTTACCCGACTAAAAGTGTAAGATTAGACTCAGGAATGCAGGCTAAGGGGAGTCAAGGTAAGGCTTAGCAAGAGTTCAAGAATTTTGCGGAAAAGCACAACTAATCCTATCTCAATATTTTATTTCAATAATACTATCCATCATTATCCATTTCTCCAAGTACTTTCTCATATATCAACATTCTTTCCTTTACTTAATCTATTTCAAAACAATCCTAGTTCCGAACCACTTTTCACTGTAGGTGTGAGGATCAAGTCTCCATATCCGAGGAGCAACGACGATTCGAATCGATTAATACCCAGCTGGGGATCCCTATCCACACTGCGTATGTAGCACTTAAGCTTGCATACGCCAACCCCGCCTACCACGGCTTTTCATACCCCGGAACCGGTCCTGCGCCACCCGAGAGCACAGTACTCCTCTCGTCTCCAGGCACGATGGCCACGAGGGTACACGCTACTCTCGCCATCTCTCCACTCCCAGTACGTGGTTGTCGGTTCCAGCAGTAGAGCCACCAGAGTCAGAGGCTTTCCGTAGTATGTGGCTAGTTGCAAAGTCTTGATCACAGCAGGCCTGACAACGAACGGTCCCTAATATTTTTCCGTTAGAAACCATGCATTGGGACTCTAACCCAAGTACACTGGTAACTACCCAGTTTTCACATCCCTTTCCCGATGGCGACGAAAGTTGGGACTCTAACCCAAGCAGTTGGCCAACCAAGCGGGAAAAACCATCCCTGTTGATGGCAATGAACTAGCTAGGAACACTGCCAACAACAAGGACATAACCAGTCCCATAAAGTGATTCATTTCATTTGTATCATCATAGTTTGAAATAGCATTTTTGCAAATCGAACCGTCAAGCATGACTAAGCATTTTTCAATACTTTTAATCAAATCAGGTTATCAGTTATTGGTAATTGGTCAAGGATGGTTATGCATCAAGTGGTTGTCAATCAACTCCTAGTAACCTAATGCAATAGATTAACTCAAGTGATAAATATTTTTAAATAACAAGGAGGGGTTGAATGCACCGGGGCTTGCCTTGAATTGCGTAGAGTGTCGGATCCGGGTCAGTTCCACAAATGTCAAATCCTTGTATAAATTCCTGAGTAGTCTCCTCAGATGGACCCTCAGACTTAACCTCTGGATTCTCGGTCACTACACGTTTGCAATGAATGAATGTATGAATGTGATGTACATGAAATGACAGACGAAATTTAATAACAAATAAATAAACCACACATGAGTATATGACCCTATCTTAGCTAGACATGAATAATCTAATTCATACTGTCCTAGGTCATAAAGGTGATTGACCTAGAATTTCAATCAATCCAAAAATCACACCAATCAATAATCATTCCATTTATTATTCCTAATATTATCATTTAACCTAACATATAATTTAATAAATATTTAACTATTTTCATTTGATGTCAAAATGCACCAACAGATAGGTTTTAATACCAAACAGTGACACAATAAATTTCATGATTTTTGGAATATCACAGAAATTATTAAAAATCATTAAATTTCCTTTTAACATTTAATGTGCTGAATTTTAATTAATACACAAAACATCCAAATCCTGTATTTAATATTTTTATCAAATTCTACACATCACAGAGAGTATCTAGAAATATTTTCATACTTTTTGGTGCAGTATATTAATCCATACAAAAATATCAAAACTTAACACTATTCATTTAAATTAAAATGAAAAAGCAATTGGGAAATCGCAGGAAAAAAGGAAACGGCCATTCGGCCCACTACGGCCCAACAGCGCAGGCCGCGGCCGCGCGCGCGCGCCACCGAACCGGCCCACACCCCGCACCGGCCTAGCACGGCCCAGCCGTGACCGCGCGCGCTCGCCTCCGCGCCGGGACGCTGACAGACCGGGCCCAGCCGTCAGCCTCACGCGCTTTCGCACGGGACACTGACAGGCTGACCCCAGCTGTCAGTTCCTTCTCCCACCTCTCGCTCTCGGCCCCTTTACGACTCCCGCGCGCGAACCACACGCGGCTTGCCGCCGGCAGCCTTCCTCCGGCAAGGGAAACCTACCGAGCACCGAGCAGAGCCTAGAGGCACCACCCTAGAGACCTAAAACGGCTAGACCCGACCGGCAACGAGCTCGTCGGCCACTCCGGCGGCTCGGCGGCGGCGGCGGACCACACGCCGGCGAACGCGAAACGAACGCGACCAACTCAAGGCAGGAAACGATTCGGGAACTCACCACGACCCTAAACCACTAGCTGGTTGGGACGGAGACGAGACGGAGGAGCGGGCTTGACGACGTGCCGACCTGCGACGAAAAACACCGGCGACGACCTTTCCCGTTCCGGTGATCCTAGAACACCAAATGGAGAACCATCTAGCACATGAGAAGCTGAAAAACACAAGGACCCTAAAACGCACACAAGTTCCGGTAGAACCTCACCCTACGAGACCGGCCTCGGTTTCCCGACGTGCGGCGGTGCTCTGCTCGGCTCCGGCCGGACCCGGAGACGGCGACCCGCGTTCCCGGATGCACGAGGCACCACAGCGCACACCGATGGTACCAATCGACGCGCAAGGAAGCTAGCGAGCTTGCTTGGAGATGGAAAAGGCAATGGTGGCTTGGTCACGGTGAATTTCACCGTATTCCGATGGAGCTCGACGGCGGCCGCGAGAGGAGAAATGAGGTCGGGAAGGTGCTGTGGTGGCTTATAACACCGGGAAAGGGAGGGGATAAGCTCGGCTGGGTCCGGGGCCCCCTCTCGGCTGCTCGACAGCGGCACCGGTTGCCCACGCCGGCCGGACGGCGCCCGGCGCCGCGCGCGGTACGCGCGTCGCGTCGTGGAAGATGAACAGGGGGGTCCCCCCCTGTAGCTACAGTGCTAGTTTGAGTAGGTCACAAGCTATTTGATGCAAATTGGAGCTGGTCCAGCCCGAATCCGAGGAAGTGGTGAATACAAAAGTTGTAGAGAATTTCGTGTAGATCATTTTTGCTTTTGACACCAATTTCAAAATCGGCCAAAATTTCGAATTACAGAAAAGGGGGTAAAAGTAGGGTTTGAATTTCAAACTGAAATTTTAAAATTACTTTTGATTCTTGTCAACAACTTGGAAATTGATAAACATGAAAGTTGTTCTTCTCAGAGAGATTGACAACTTCTATGTAGGAAGTTTTCGAAGATTCTTGATATTTCTGAAATTGAAGTTTCAAATATAAATTTCAATATAGTAATTTGAGTTAAATTTGAATTTTTATAATATAACTTCAAAATCTCCAAAAATAAAAGTTGTTCCATTTCAAAAACTCTACAACTTTTATTAAGACACTTTTCCCATATTTCATATAGATTTTGAATTGGGTCTTTAGGTCAACTTTAGGGTTTAATTTGATTTTTATTTAATTCCATTTTTGATTTTTGATTAAGGATTTAATTACACAATCAATACTTTAGTTGAAATCAAATCACCCTAGGCCCTAAGCACAATCATATGCAAATGCTTGAATTTAAATATGATGACATGGCAGATTAATTAAATTGTAATACCAGAGGTATTACATCTTGCGTAGCCCGTTCGTCAGGTGCTTGGATTGTCGTAGTCGTAGTTGGTAGATCCCGGCGGAAAACGGGGCGGAGCACCGTAGACCATACTGTGGAGAGGATGGCCGTAGTGGATCCATCAAATTCGTCGCCAGGGAAATCCTGACAGGTGGTATGGCCATCGTGCGCGTGCGAAGCACAGTCGCGTCGAGAATCTCACCTGACGGGACAGTGCTCGTAAAGTGGTCAGAGAGATCTCTTGTGGTCCAAGATTGCTCCGCTGACGTCAACTGTGCATTGAATGCTTTTGAGAGATTGCGCCCGAGGGGAATGGGGAAGCTCGAGCGAATCGGAGAATCGGCGCCCGAGGGTGCCGCTTTCCCGAGCTCTCTCGGGGAGGCTCGGGCGAATTGGAGAATCGGCGCCCGAGGGTGCCGCTTTCCCGAGCTCTCTCATGGAGGCTCGGGCTAATCGGAGAATCGGCGCCCGAGGGTGCCACTTTCCCGAGCTCTCTCGGGGAGGCTCGGGCGAATCGGAAAATTGGCACCCGAGGGTGCCACTTTCCCGAAAGTAGGCTGGTGGTGATGCAGCGCCGTCATGGGCCTCCGTAGGTGCGGCCTTCATGGGCTTTCACAGGCTTTGCCTGGGCTAGGCCGTGTTGGGAATACGTGTTTTTGCATCGAAGTTGGGTACCCCATACTTTAGTACCCGACAGTAACTTTTTGCCAACTTTGATGTGCAGCCGCCATTGCGATCCCATAAAAGGAGTAGTTCCCCAACCCGGAGCAACTTTCCCATATTCCAAATTCAAGGGTTTCAATAAACTATCTGCGTCAGTCCATTTTGGCTTAGGTCTAGAACTATCTTCAACGGTGTGTGTAGCCATAAATTCTATTTAATCGTTGGTGTTGACTTTGTGATCCAGCATCCCTGCCCCGAAAGGTTCCAAAAGATTAAAGACGGAGCTTGGTTATCTTGGTATTGTGGAACTATTAAAAGAGATAAACTGTAGGAACTTTGAGAATGTTTCCAAACCACTCAGCAAGTGCCCTCAAGAGCTAACGATGGATGAGATTCGCCTGAAAAAGAGAGCTTTTGCGAAGCTCCTACCATCTCTTTTTTCCCTTTAATTAAAAAAAAATTGTCAAGTCTGGCCGAGGGCCGATTCAGGATCAGAAATGGAATCCGGTCACCACTGCCTGCTGTACCTGATTCATCTTTGCATACACAGTCCAGCACAGCACAGCAGGAACCGGGCAAAGCAAACCAAATTCCTCGTCAGCCTCGTCTCAGAAGGGCGATCCCACTGGTCAAATGTCCACGGCCGTGCCTCTTGGCTCTTGCTCCAGCAAGCCGGCATCAACCACAACCAGCCCCTGCCTTGTTGTCTCTTGCTCCAGCAGGCTGGCATCAACCACAACCAGCCCTGAATACTATACTACTGTAGTAGGCTACACAAAACCGATGCCGGCCTTCAGTATTAACTATACTCCTACAGACCAATTAGGAGCACCAGCAACACAATGTAGGCGTGATAGCAACATATATCCAGGACCCTTGGGTTGGGCTACAGCTTACTACAGGGCACAAACAAAGCATACCATGGGGGATTGGGGGCAGCAGAGTAAACTACATCTACATGGGGGAAATGGAACCAGCAATGATACAGTGATGAACTGATGGCTCATATAGTGGCACTAGTGTGCCAGACCTGCCAAATGGAAGACCTCACCACAACGACAATGTAGGAGCAAAAGGGTTGATTTTCATGATACACAGCATCAACATCTCCACGCCGCCCATGTCCAGCGCAAAACGCAGATGAAACATACAAAGAAAGCTCCCAGCAATACGTGCGCCTTACAAAGAACCATTCCGCACCTACTAAGCAACTCCCACATGACACAGATAGAGTTACATCCTACTATTCACACATGTGCTTTCAGCCTAAACCGTACCTTGAACACGGAGGTGCCAGGACAGCATCGAAAGGCACCTCCACTCTTTCCTTCACGACACAATGCACACGGCCATTCTCGACCACCATCACTTTGCCAGGAGGGCACCGCAGAGGAGCGCTCTGCTCTTCTCCGCCATTTGCCTGCTTACCACCACCAAACAGACCCGCGATGTCCAGCTTGATGCTGTTCCGCCCCATCACGGGCTCGTAGCCAGCAGCCTTCATGATGGACACGGCGCCTACGACCATGACCGTCGTCTTAGCCACCCATCCAATGAAGGCTACTATCCCTCCTCCTGAGCTGCGTTTCGAGGTCCCAGTATTCCTGTTCCCCAGCCCATTTGTTCTCGTACTGTCTTGAGCCGTTCCGTCAGAGTCCAACCCGTTGTGCAAGCGCTTGGACTTGGACATGTAGCTCAGCGGGTACAGGTCGTCGAGCACGAATGAGTTGGTGACGTGGTTCGAGTATGGAGGCAAGATGAGACCGTCATCATGCTCTATTTTCTCACCAGCAAAAGCAGCAGCCTCGTGGATTACATCACAGTCCTGCCCCTTGTATCCTTTGAGCTTGGTAAGCAGGGATCTCCGGCTTCGGTCGATCTGGCTCAAGATGGTTTCCCGCTCATATCTTTGTTGGTGCTGGAGGTCCTGGCAGTGGCATTTTTTTAAGGCGTTACCAATGCGGTAGATGCTAATTTAGAAAGTCTCAACACAAACATTAAGTTATAACCCAGAACAACGAGTAACAGGAAACAACACACTCAATTATCATAGCCAGTAGCTCACTGGTGTGAAGTCACCAAAAGAAACTCGCACTTGGTGCCATAAACAGAACATATAGCAAAGCAAAATGTGATGTGTTCTAAATATCACATAAACAATTGACTAACACAAGCAATGCTAGTAATCAAAGTATGTCTTAAAATTTTTATACCCCTTTCTGTATCATGCCCAAGTTTCTGGCAAGAATGCTATCATCATAATAAAAACTACCATTTGTAGAAGACAAGAGCTAAAGGGATCCAATACTACTAGCAAGACTGGGCAGAACCCAGCTGAAAGTCTGAATCTTACAGTTGAGTACAGGTAGTAATTGATAGAGTTAGTTACTGCGGCAGGCAATTTCCTTGCAAACATAAATAAATAAATGCAAGCTCATGTTCAATGCAAATTGGAGAAAATTTCAGTTTGATACTAACAGGAATGGAAATGTTTAGTTGCCTGCAGGACAACTCCTATCTGCTATTCTGCTACTAGTCACGGCAGCCCATTGCCTTGCCCCACACCCCCAACCCCCTTAAAAAACACAAAGTCATGAACTGGAGCAACCTGAAACATCCTATGAGCCAGCACAAAGTTAGTCCACTAATGCCCTCTGCAGTCTGTACCTACATTTGGCATGTTCTTCTCCTTCTCCGAGATAGCATGCTGACGCAGGGGGGAACAAAAAAATGGGAGGCAGTATGCCACTACGCCGTGTTTCGGTAGCGTTAATTCAGGATCAAGAGAGATTAGTTACCAAATCCAAACAGAAAACGAAGTACTACCAAATAAGCCACGAGTTACCATAAAAAATCCGCAGAAAGCAAGGACTGGGTGGTTAATCACTCCACAGACCTGCAGGGCGGCGAGCTGCCGCTCGAGCGACTCGAGCGCGTCGCTGATGCCGACCAGGCTCTCCACCTCCACCTCCTCCTCCTCCGCTTCTTCCGTCTCGGCTCCCTCCTCGTCGTCTCCCGCCGCGCCCAGCCGCTTCACCGCCTCCTCGGCGTCCCGCCGCGGAAACGGAGCCCCGGCCGCCGCCGCCGCCGCGGCGCAGGCGGATATCCTGGTGCGGAGGTCCGAGGCGCGGGCGAGGACAAGGCCAATCTCCTCCCCCTCCATCTCCGCCGCCGCCACCACCACCAACCGCCGCTGGGGTTGGTAGAACAAAACCCTAGCAAAACCCCCTCAGGCTCGCGGCGCGTGCGCTCTGGTGGGTGGTCAGCGCCGGCTTCGTCGCCTCGCCTCGCCTCGGCCGTCTTCGTGGCTGTGGAGACGCCGAGGACGAGGCGTATCCGCTGCCGGTGGGGCCCGCCGTCATTGTGGGCTATGCAGCTTGCGTTCTATGGGCTTGGGCTTGGGCTTGTTAATCTTGTCAGTGAAATTGGGTTGGCCTAGTTACGGAAAGTCGAGGTGGGCTGGTCCTTTTTTGCATGGAGAATGCTGACCTTTTTTTTTTAATTTCGTTTTGTAGCAAACCAGAGACCACAATTAGCTATGCGCTTTTTAGGAAAGGATATGGGAAAAATATTTCGTTGGACCAAAAAAGTTGTGTTTCCTTTCTTGGTTCTTTTTTTAATAACTTTCCTCTTGGGCCCCAAAATGAAATTTCTTTCCTTTCTAGGCCCTTCCGACCAATATGTTTGTCTATGTACCAGCCCATTGGAAATACCCTTAAGATGTCTGTGTACCAGCCCACCGGAAATACCCTTAAGATGTCTGTGTTTCTGCTGGTGACGGAGCACAACCACTCGCGAATACAGGCGGACGCATGAGTCGGGCGTCCAAACCCTAGCCGCCACTTCCGGCGATGAAGAAGGGCGTCACCGATGAGATCCCGCCGACGGCCGAGCCGAATCCGGATCAACCTTTGTTCTACGACACCACGGTGGCCGACCTGCTCGCGGCCATCCATGAGTCCCCGGGTGCTGCCTCGGGTGTGGCTAGCGGCACGATCCAGAAGTCCAGTGCAGGCACAGCCGCCGCTGCAGACACGGTGATGGAGAAGGGTGGCACCAACGATGACCCGCCGACGGCTGAGCTGGCCCCGGATCAACCTCTGTGGGCCCCCGCCACGGTGGTTGACTTGCTCGTGGAGTCTAGTGCAGGCATGGATGCCGCTAGGGCCCAGATAACCGAGGGAGCTACAGGACATGCTTCACAGGTGAATGATGACAGAGACGACAACCACAGTGACTTGCTCGAAGGGTGAGTCTAGCATCACTGTTTCTATTTATATCACCTATAAATTTGCACGGGTGTGAATATGGTAGATTCCTTGTGTTAACAGTTTGGATTCTAGTTTCAAGTTGAAAATCAAACTGTTGGGGTAAGGATATTAAAAGGTTTAGCTTTGATATGGTTGTGGATTAGGATAGAACAAATTACAAGGATTTGGTAGAATCGGTAGGAGAGAAATTTTCTCTATGGTCTATGGAAGTAGCTCATATTTAATACTATGATGAAGCTCTAAAAACATTACCTAAAATAAAAACCAAACAAGACTTGATGTGTAAGTTTAGTAAGCACCGCAAGAGCAAGGTTATTGAGGAACCTTATGATCATATGACCTAATCACTCAGTGAGATTTTAATGTTGGTTGCCAACCCATAAACAACACAGAACTTGATGAGGGTCAAATCATAGTGATGGCATGCATTGTTCTTACAGGGGACCATCAAAGAAGAGGGCCAAATCTACCCAAAGTTCTATTGTTCCTTTGGAGGATGCACCGGCGATATCCATGTCTTTTCCACCAAGGTTTGCAATTTATTACTTCCTCTACTTGCTATTTCAAACTTGTCATGAATTCTAAATATAAACTTTGCCCTCTAGTCAAAACATGGGAACAATAACCATAAAGCTTATTGTAATCCTGAAGCATGTAGAATGTAATTGGCACTAGAGCTAAAATTTTGTGTTACTATTAATGGCAACCTGGCTAGGAAACTAAATAGATGCTTCTATCATCATAGCCAAATCTTAGAGATTTGAAGTAAGACTAAGAGAAAAGATGATAAATCTAACTCTGGACCGTCTAAAAGTGGCTAATTTTGATTTTTTTTCCTAATTTTGATTTATCCCATTCCACTATTCTATACTAAACACCATTTGCTACTGGAAATGGACATTTGTAGGTCAAGAAGGGATTCAAATCAGCTAGAGGCACTTTCAATTGAATACCCCTCACTCATAGAACATCCCGTGAAGGCTAAGGCTAAAAAGAAGGCAAGACCCACAAAGAAGAAGCAAGGGCGAAGTACAAAGGATGTTAATGTCACATCATCAACTGGTCGGTTGAAAGGAAGAAGGGAAACTGAAGACAAGGAGAAGGAGGCCCAATTCAAGGACCAAAGGCCCAAGAGGGCGCCGAAACCCAACAAGCGCTACACTGGCCCAGAATGGAAGACAATATTGCCCAACACCGGTGCCCAAGTCTCAAATGATGTTAATGTCACAGAATCCACTGCTCGGCTGAAAGGAAGAGGGGAAGTTGAAGACTTGCAGAAGAATGCCCAGTTCGAGGAACAAAGGACCAAGAGGGCACCGAAGCCCAACAAGCGTTACACTGGCCCAGAATGGAAGACATTGATGCCCAACACTGGTGGCCAAGTCTCAAACCATGTTAATGTCGCAGCATCCACTGCTCGGCTGAAAGGAAAAAGGGAAGCTAAAGACATGGAGAAGGAGGCACAATTTGTGGAACAAAGGACCAAGAGGACGCTGAAACCCAACAAGCGCTACACTGGCCCAGAATGGAAGACATTGCTGCCCAACACCGGTGGCCAAGTCTCAAATGATGTTAATGTCATAGCAACCACTGTTCAGCTGAAAGGAAGAAGGAAAGCTAAAGACATGGACAAGGAGGCACAATTTGTGGAACAAAAGACCAAGAGGACGCTGAAGCCCAACAAGCGCTACACTAGCCCAGAATGGAAGACATTGCTGCCCAACACCGGTGGCCGAGTCTCAAACGATGTTAATGTCACAACATCCACTGCTCGGCTGAAAGGAAGAAGGGAAGCCAAAGACATGGAGAAGGAGGCACAATTCATGGAACAAAGGACCAAGAGGACGTTGAAGCCCAACAAGCGCTACACTGGCCCAGAATGGAATAACATCGGTTGCCAAGTCTTAAATGTTATCTAGGGGAGAGATAACAACAAGGAAGAAATTTATAGAACAGCTTGTTGCGTCCGAAGCTCGTGGCGAGTACTTTTCATTGTAATCTACCAAATTTGTGAATTTGTGGTGTTAATTGAAGTGAGATATGGTTGGGTCGTAACAATTGCTATCGGAGTTCACTCGATCCAGCGGCCACGATGATGATCAGGTCGGCTACGGCAAGGTGTGTTCCTATGTTTTCAACCCATCTTGATTTCAACTCGTGATTTCCGACTAAAGATGGCAACGAGTATATACCTGACGGGTAGTAACAACCCACACCTGCGCGCATCGGATGAAATTTTACCTGTCGGGGTACTCTTATCTACGCACGGGTAGGATAATGCTACCATAACCGTACCCGCGCAGGTAGTTCTACCTAACGAGTAATCCGCAACCGACAACAGACCCGATATTTACATATATTTATCATACATTCACATGCAAAAAATAATATCATTTCAACAAATTACACACTAACATTCATATTAAAAAAACATAATTTCAACAAGCTAACATAAACATACAAATATAGCATTATTGCATCGCTCAAGCTAATAAAAATATAGCTAAAATGCCCCATATGCGGGTGTTTCTTACCCTCGGGTACACGGGATATGGGTAGTACACACCCACACAAGTATCCGCCATACCCGATGGGTATAGGATTCTGCATAATAACATACCCACGGGTAGAATTTCGTCCCATATCCGTCTTTTTATCCCTATCGGATACTTGGGTTTCGGGTATCCATTGGCATCTTTATTCCCAACGGCTAGTTGATCCGCCTATATAGATAGTCACATCTGTGGCTGCGAGTACATTGACCTAACGAACTCAGCGACCCCTCATCCTTCGGCATTACTCGAGGCACTGTCAGGACTAAGCGGCCACAATTCTGCACATCAGCACCGGGGAATAGGCCATGGGGATGGTCACCACCATTGTGCTGACCCCGGGCAAAGGTACGCCACCACCGCCTACAACTCAGTCTGACACATACAACCTTCAGTCGCAATTCAATTCGAACTATGTCTTGCCCTAAATGGAATTCCCTAAGTTCGATGCATGAATCCCAAACTCCAAAAGAAACATCGCGAATCTGTTGCCTTCAGGTCACAATCCGTTGAGTCCATTCTTCAGCGAGCATCATGGCCTGAACTCTGTGATACTCTCTCCGTCCCAAAATAGATATCATTCTCGCTTCTCGAGAAGTCAGCTTTTTTAAACTTTGACTAATTTTATATTAAAAAGTATTTATATCGAACATACACAACTAGTATTATTGGAAAGATTTTTAAATCTAATTTTTTAACAAATTAATTTGGAAATAAAAATTTTGCACATATTTTCTATAAATATAGTCAAAGTTGAGAAAGTTTGACCCGCATGTTTCCATAGCGTCATCTAATATGGGGACGAAGGGAGTACACCCTGTAGCCATTTTGAGCGTGACCAACAAAATCAATTGAATCATCAATTCTTTCCCCTCAAACAAACCACACTGTATCAGCTTACATTCAGCAGTTCGATGAATTATTCCACCAAATTCTAGCTCATGATCCTTACTTTAGTCGTCCTCATGTGATTACTAGTCAAATCTGTTGATGGATTAAGGGGATGACATCCTTGCTCTTGTTATTGTTCATCGCCCTTCCAGTCTAGATGCTGCTTGCTCGCTTGCACTTTTACTCGAACAAGTGTCTATGGATTCACCACCCTGGGAATGATTATTCCCATGGCCAAGCTCCTAAAATGTCACAACCATCAGTGTACCAAACGCTACCTGATTGTTGGCTCACTTACTTCTACAGTAAAGTGCTACAAACTTTCGTCATCTCTTTCATTTGTGTTGCTGCTATATCTACAAACTCTGTTATCTCTTTACAACGAGTTTCTGATCACACACGCAGATTAACTAAGACGAAGAACACATCCTAGCTAGAACCAAATCTATCAACACATCCACCCCACCACAACTACCAATAATTAATCAGTCACTGTGGAATCAGCTTCACGACGATCGAGCAGGAGCAGGAGCAGCCAGCAGCTACTAGGTGAGGTGCGGGAAGGCGAGGTCCCTGGCGAGCAGGTACCGGAAGCTCTGCCGGTGAGGCACCCACTCGACGACCTTGCCGGCGCGCCTGCCGCCGTTGCCGTCCCCTCGGCACCGGTGCACCGCCGTGCGCAGGGTCTCCGGAAGGCACCGCTGCACGGCGTCGAGCAGGCGGTCCGGCGAGAGGCCGGCGTCCCGGGCGTAGGCGTCCAGCAGCTTGGGCAGCAGCACCCGGTGGTCCTTCCACACCCCCGCCGTCGCCCGCACGTACTCCTCCCTCGCCGCCTCCAGTTGCTGCGCCAGCCGCTTCGGGAAGTACACCCGCACCTGCACGCACGCCATGGAACACATTTAACACAAGACAAGCAGAAGCCATGAACACCCTGACTGTCAGTGATCGGTCGGCGAGTGAACAACGACTGGACTCTGAACTTAACTTGCAAAGAAAAGAGAAAAAGACAGTATAATGATGCGTCGACCGTCGAGTACTTCGATGAACAACAGCATGAACATTCTTGCAGGGTGGAAGTAGTATGTGCTGCAGCATACATGTACCAAGGGTACAAAAGTAGATATGCATATATACTGCTAGTACTTTGCAAAGCTCCTTTCATCATTGTGTTCATCCATCCATCCAATCCATGGCACCTTCAAGCTTGCAGCTTTTTAACACTTTCAGAAACATCTCTACATGACTACTCGATTCATACACTAGTCACTAGGTGTGGTGTGAACTGGTGATACGCTGTTACCATGCTCAGCAGCTCAATCATGTTTGAGAGTTCCCAGGAGCCACACTGTCCATTGTACTAATCCATAGTTCATGTTGGATTCTGTCAGCCATCTCTGGTCTTCTATTTCCTCTTTATAAAATTTCTAGATTGACACGCGGATTGTGTGCACTTTGCACCAAAAAAGAAGAACAGACGAGGGGGAAACAAAGAAAGAAAAGAAAAGACAGACAGGGTGGGCGTTTTGGTTGGTTTCTCACCGCGGGATCGGAGTGGCTGCCGGAGCAAAGCGCAAAGCGCAAAAGCGGCTCCGGCTGCCGGACGGCGAAGGCTCGCCACTCGTCGCTCCCGGCCCCGCCAGCTTTGCTCGTCTTCGTCCTCGGGTAGTGCAGCAAAGTCCGCAGCCACTGATCAAAAGCAATGGAATGGAGGTTAATTCAGTTAGCAACAATCACATGGCATCGTGCTCCTCGCTGCACTGCACTGCACTACACGCACGTTTCCTAGCTTGACCCAATGATGATGGTGTGGGCTGTGATTGTGGGAGAGGCACCGGCACTTACATTTCCGGAGGAGGAGCAGTGCGTGGTGCACCCGAGGACCAACCCCTGGATCACCGCCGCGTTGATGCCGCGCCCCGCGATCTTGCACTCTGCCTGCACAAGCACACAAGCACCCATCGTAATGCAATCTGTTGATTATTGTGTCAGCCATTGCCGGCCATTTGTTGCTGCTTTCTGTTGACGATCGGATCGGAGGAATTGTGTTGGGCCTTTACCTTGACAAGCAGTGATGTCTTCTTCAGCTGGTTCTGCGGGACGCCAAACTTGAGGTACGCCTGTGTACGAACGATCATTATTAGCATCGTTCAACCAGCAGGCAGAGCAACAGTCAGGATGTGAATTCAGAAACAACAAAGTTCAGTGCGTTAATTACATGCATCACCAGCGCGTTGTGGACGTTGATCCAGAACGCGAGCTTCTCCTCGCCCGTCATCCGCCCCAGATCCACCGTCTCCAGCCGGTAAAGAATCAGCCTGAAATCGTTGCAAAACACGCCATTAATTAACTACTTCCTGATCTGAAGTCTGAACAACATGACAGCATCAGCAATGCAATGCAATGCAAATGCAAATGCAATTGCAATTGCAAGCCAGGCAGCAGCTCGAATGCTCGATCGTCACTCACTTGTAAGTCTGGAGCAGGTCGTCGGCGTCCCTGAGCCTGGTGCGGTCGCGGGCGATGGCCGGCACCTCGACCATGGCGCTGTAGGGCCCGCTGAACTCCTTGAGCCCCTCGACGCGGAACGGGTTGATGAGCCTGGAGTCGAGCTGTTCGCCGCCGCCGTCTTTCCGGCCGCCGCAGTAGCTGCTGGGGCTCCACATGTCGCCGCCGAGGTGCTGCTGCTGCTGCTGCGGGGACACCACCGACGACGACGACAGCGACGACGACGGCGACGTCGACGGCCGGTGGTGCGCCAGCAGCGGCGGGTCGGCCAGCCTGCAGTACACCCCCGCCATGCACCGCACCATCTCCTCCGACAGGTTGTTGGCCGTCTCCGGGATGTGGTCCGCCACGCTCGTCCCCAGGTAGTCCGCCAGGCTCACCACCCCTGCCGGCGCCGTCTCCCCTTCCTGCTCCATTATCACCAGCAAAGCAACACGGATGAGCTCAGAATCTGAGATTCTGATGACGGATGAAGCAATGGCAATGGCAATGGCGATCACCTCGAGGAAGGAGAAGGGCTGGGAGTGGCAGGAGCGGAGGGCGCGCGCGAGGCTGTCCTCGGTGGGCGAAATCCTGGAGGAAGACGACGACCACGCGCCTCGGAACGACAGCGCCGACTGGCTGCGGAGTCCGGCCGTGTCAGCCAAGTCCGCGGTCGTCCGCCGGGGGCACGTCGACGGCGAGCAGTCGTCCGCCGCCGCCGCCGCCGCCGTGCCGCCATTGTTCCTCCTCCTCCCCTTGCCGCCGAGCGGAGGGCAGCTGTAGTGGAGCGCCGTCGGGTCACCGCCACCTCCTCCCCTGATCACCGGGGCCTTCGCCGCCCTCGGCGTCTCGTCGGGCCGTGATGATGAGCTCACCGACAGCTTGCGCGCCGCCGCCGCCTCGCGGTGAGCATCTGAAGACGCCTGCTGCTGCTGCTCGAATGCTTGCCGGTAGAGTGTCAGCAGGTACTGCTCCAAGTGCTTGATCTCCAGCTCCAATGTCGCAACCTCCCTAATCAGCTGAGTAGCCGGCTGAATTCCCCCCAAACAAAAAAACGGGATACAAAGAAAATCATCAGTTTTGGAAAGAAGAATTATTAAACGACAATGAATCAATGATCTGGTGATTAGTACTGATTGATTAGGTGAAGGAAGGAGGCACCTTTAGCGCTGGGCTCCCGTTGTGGAGAGTTGGTGGTGGAGGAGCAGAGTCGTCATCAGGCTCAGGGCCCAGCGCTTTCTCCAGTGCGCCGCGCACCACCTGCTGATCCTTGAGGTGCATCTCCAGCTGCTGAATCTGCATGTGACGCGCGTGCAGAAACAGAGCAAGAAACTATCATCTTTCAAAAAAAAAAAGAAAAAAAAAAGAAAGAAAAAACAGAGCAAGAAACAACTTGGGGTTCAGTTCAATTCAGTTCAGTTTAGTTCATCATGTTATCTATCTAGGACATTATGATATTCAGGCACATTTACGATGGGAGCTTTTCTTTCTGGACAACACGGCAGAAGCAAAGTAGAAAGCAGAAACAGGACAGTGTCAAGCAGCAGGCCACTGAGCGCTAGTAGTGAAGAACTTTTTTTTAAAAAAAAAAAACGGATTAGTGAAGAACAGTAAGCAGAAGATTTTCAGGTTCTGGTCCTTGCCTCTTTCTTGAGGGAGCTTTCTGTGTCGCTCCTGGGCTGATGAATTTCCTTCTTGGTTTCGCATTTTTGCTGAGTGCTGGAGTTTCTGCCTTGCTGGGACAAAACAAACCCGAAGAAAAAAAAAAAAACCCACAAAGAAGTTCTCAGATTTTCAGAATGCGATGTGCTGCCTGTATGAACTCACATGTGCAGTCGTGCAGAGAAGAACGCGGAAGACCAGGAACTTACCGCCGGCTTAGTCTGACCGGATACTTTCTGCGAAGAACGCGGTGCGCCCGTGGCATCTCTGTCGTCCAAATCACTGCCACCACGCACGAACAACACAAGAATTTCCGCCATGAACGTTGTGAAAAAGATAACAGAAACGAAGAAACCCGCAGAGGCAAGCTCGTGTGCCCAACCGACCAACCTCTTGGAGCGCCTCTGCCTCGCTGAAGGACTGGAGGGCTTCACTGCTCTGATGAAGGGTGCGTGGGCTCCTATCTTCTCCAGTGCCGCCATTTCTTTTCTTCTCTTCAGAAACCGACCTTGTGGAACCAAGCAAGCAGGAAGCCAGGAACTGGAAACGAAAACATGAAAAACAAAACAGAACAGAACAAATCAAGAACTGGGAACAAGAAACAAGGGGAATTGCAGAACCTCGGAGAAAAGAACTCACATAATTTGCTTGAGCTGGTGTGTAAGCAACGGATGGCTCAACTCAAGGCTCAAGCAGAGGAGACGGAGAGGGACATGAGCAGTGGGAAGGGAACGGGGAAGGAGAGAGGGAGGCTCCCTTCCAATGATGCAAGCAGAGAGCAAAATGGTGCCTTCAGAAGGCAGGCAGGCAGGCAGAAGCCACACTAGGCGCCAACAAGCCCTGCACTCTTGTAGTACTGTGTATACCCACCAGCAGCCAATGTGACTGCTATGGCATCTACCGTCACCAACTAGGCAAGCAAGCTACTCCTACTTCCCAGGTCAAACACCTAACTACCAGTGGGCATTTTGCAAGAGGGGAAAGCCGAAAGCCTCTTTAGGTTCACCTCCAGCTGCAGAAATCCCCCAATGGATCTCACACACAACACCAGTCACGCTGCAAAAAGACATTGACCATGACACCTCATATAAACAATTTGCAGAAAGACAGCTTATCTTTTTTGCCTTGTTTTTGTCCTATCATTGCTGTGAGCAGTAGCAGATGTTAGTTGTTACTACAGTATGCCACTGTATTAACTGCTACTAGGACCGCTGCAAACTTTTGAGCCGATGGAAGTCAGAGAAATTTATTCCTGCCTGGCTCTAGTTCTTGAATGTGTTTAGATCCAGTGCAAATTGCAATTGCAACTAGTCACATCAACGTTGCGGCACATGTATGGAGCATTAAATGTAGACGAAATGTTTACATGTTTATACTTTTTGCATGTACATCACGAGACGAATCTTTTAAGCCTACTTGGGCCATGATTGGACAAAAGTTGTCAAATACAAACGAACGTGCTACAGTGCAGAATTGCAACTACAACTGGGATCTAAACAGGGCCTGTAGACTCAAAAGATTCACGGCACGGCTATGGAACGGAGAGCTAGGCAAAAAAAAAAAAACAAAAGAAAAGTTTGTGGCTCGTGCTTGCCTGCTTGGTTATTGCGTGCTCTGTCGGTTTTTCTTTAATTTTTTTCTCTCGCTTCACCGACCTTGTTAGTTGTTACAATTACATTAGTAGTTTCAGGTACCGTTAGTCTGAGACAGTTAGGAGATTGTAGCAGTAGATTACTGCAAAAAAATCATTGTCTGCTGCTAATGCAGCCAAGGTTTCCTGCCAAATGCCGACGCAAACGTCAAGGTTAGCCTGCCAAACTACCTGCAAGACCTTTTTTTCTTTCGGCAAACTTCCTGCAAGATTTCAACCGTAGTAGAATAGAATAGTGAAGTTGTAGAAAACATAGAAAGCCAGCCCGAAATATTAGGTGAGGTGGAATATATTTAAATCATGTCGGTGCTTATCCTGGTAATCCTGCTAAGCAGCAGTTGAGCTGCCTGGTTTCCTGATGTGACAGCATGAGCTCATTCAAAATCATTGTACAACTACTCGAGGGTTTTGCATTTTCTTCCTCTCTCAGATCTCTGTGACAGTGATAGGCAGGTGATATAACAAATATGAATAATGAATGCAAGAGATACTATGCTAGTAGGTACTGCATCATTTACCACAACTCAGGATGCGTGGTAGGATCTTTGAGTGGGCAGTAGCATACTAGTATTACCCTGAATTTCTCTTATCAGCTCAATTATATTTGTATGCAGTTTTTTAGGGAGACCTTCATCTTCATGTGAGTTTTTCCAATTTGCAATTAATGGGTGCATTATTATTTTTTCCATTTAAAAAAGTTTTTCCACTATCAATTAGTTATAGGGAATTTTAATATGCGATCCAGGTTATAAAGGAACAAAGGATGTACTTACTAGTATACACATATCAGTATATCCCCCGTTATCTTTCCCCTTTTTAAAGGCAGTATGTACCCCAATGATCCTACTCTAACAGTAGCTTAGTGCAGGTATAAAGTCTCCCTATAGGACTGTGAACCCAAAAAAGATAGATTCCACAGTATGATACGAATTTGGTAGACCCTACAAGTAAACATACTCGCTAAGAGATGAACCAACCATTAGAGACAAAACCCCTGTTTTGTCCTAAGAATGTTTAAACCTTCTTGCATTGAGGCGTACACAAACCTAAAAGAATGGAAGGGGTTGGCCTCAAAAGTGGAGAAAGTGGGGATAAAAGGGGAAGGGCTGTGGATGTACCCCTAGAAAAACAAACCTTGCTGTGTTTGGGTGCTTCCTCTTGTATTGGGCTGGAAACCACTAGCATGTCCCTCTAGTCTCTCTTATTTTTCTTCTCAAATGGAATCCCCTGCCCCAGTGCAACCAAGTATCATTTGTCCTCTGCACTAAGGGAGCTTCCTTCTTGTCACAGGAATAATCCTTGTTGTAGGATGTTGCCTCTGTATGTCCCCATTTATTTGGTCCATAAGCTGTGGGGCTCTTGGCATTTGAGGCATGCATGGGCATGGGAAAAAGTGAGGAAGCAACACAGCAGAAGGCAACAAAAAGGTCTAGATAAACTTTGTTCCGCTATAATTGTTGCTTGGCTTAAGCCTGGCCTCAATAGAATTTGGTTTAAGTTTAACCCACTAGTCAAAGATATGGGTCTCCTTAACTTTTTTTTGATGAAACATGGGTCTCCTTAACTAATCACCTCAATCCATCAGTTGTAGTCTATTCATGTTCATCTATATCACAAAGTAGCTACGATCATCTATTAATCCATGAATGACAGATTAGATTTCACATGATCTCATTGCCTCATCAGAGCCCTATTGTTGATGATTTTGTTCTCGCATCTCTTATTTTTCCAAGAAAATCTACATGGCTGACACACTACACTAGCATGACACACTACACACTAGCATTCTCAAATTTGAAAATAATACAAGAAATACTAAAATAAACCAGGTAGGACCGGGTCGACAGAATGAGCCCAAAACGTCCAGTTAGGATTCACGTTGCCGGTTATGTCTATCTTCAGCAAACGCAGTGTCCTCTAATTGCCCTAATGATCAAAAGATGACGCGAAAATTAATATTTAATCTGGCCAACATCAACAGCCACAGCAAGATAACAAGATTGACAGACAGCAAGACAGCCGGACATGCTCGCAGTCTGATGAGGCTTGGAATCTGGGCGATTTATAAAATCTCCAACACTGCAAATCTCACATGGATCTTCTCTCAGCTCTAAGCTAAGTACATAGTATCTTTCATGTCTGAACAGGAAGCAGAGATTTACTACGAGTTGGATAATTTAAAGCTCTTGGTTAGATGATCTGCAATGATCCTTATTTTTCCTTTCATCAGGAGATCGACTGATGTAAAATATTAACTTGATTTCAGTGACTGTGTGACCAACGTAAGAACACACTTGACCTGACATGCATCTGAGCCTAAAGCTCGTAGTTTTGTTATTCTGAACAAGAGTGGAAGACCAACTGTGCTGCATGCAGTAACATTTAATGTCCAAGAACAGATATGCTATACTTAACTAGTTCATAATCCTATCTAAAAATGTGCCAAGTCCAAGTGTGCAATGTTTAGTCTCTCCAAGGTCTCCTCCTAGATTCTTACGCCCTTTTGTTCTTGTTTATTGCAAGGTCAAAACACCGGAGAATCCAATATCTTCTACCGAAGCAAGTTGGTAGCAGTAGTAAATTAGTAACCTCTAGCTAGGAATACTTTTTGAATCTCTCTTTTTTTTTTTTAAAAAAAAGTTGTTTTTAAAAAATCTTCGGCCGACAAGTGAAAAGGTACTTAGTTATTGTGGATGGGTGCAATAACAAGAGGAAATAATGTATCCCACATTCCCACTAATGGGAAATTCCTTTACTTAAAAGGAGATTGAGCTTATAATATTTCCGTCCACTTCAGATTTCTTCTTCTTTTCAATATAATCACCTAATCAGTAGTTCTCCTTTTTTTTTTGCAAAGGAAAGGAGAACTATTAAATATTAGGCAAAGACATCCCCAAATTACATATGAAAAAAAATCTCAAACAAAAAAATATAATATTCTATCCACAAATTCTTCCATCATCTTCTTTCCAATGGTTTTTCTCAAATGCAGGAGCCAAAGTGCAGTCTTTGCACCGAATCCAACTATCAACTCCAAAATTTTGCATATTGCACAAGATCCAACACTTCGAAACCAATAAAAAATTGCATCTAAATCGTTGAAACAAAATTTTGCATCATCAGGTACGACATACAATGGAGATTCATCATCTTGAGATATTGAATCTTTCTCCGCGACGATCAACAATGAGATCGATGCCCAACAGTCTCAATCCTCGTAAAGGCCTCTTAGAAACACCCCTTCCCTTGTAGATAAAGACCACAAATTGGCTGCCTGCCGATGAAATCGACATCTACAACAATATTCTCATTGTGACAATCACCAAAGTCATCCTAGAAAATACGGGCTAAACCCTAAACAAACTAAATATAAAAACTGCGAAAAAGAGATGGGTCTCCTCTCTTCGTACTCCGGTAGATGCACCGAAGAGAAAGAAGAAGAGGGGCCCTAGGCAGAGGCATAGCAATTATGGGACCCTGGGACTGGGAACGGCAATGACGTTTTCCTGACCTTGGGCATTGGCTTGCTGCCTTCACAGTAATATGACTTCAAATTATACTAGTAGATCTCGTACTATAGGTTTAGAATTTCGGCCAGCTTTCACCAAAAAACGATGATTTTTCTTTGGTAAATATATATAACATTAGTTTTGGTTCCATTTCGTTGAGATTTATATATTTAGCTAAAATTTCAAAATGATTTGCAATTTTTTAATTGAAATTTTAATCGTTTTTCACCGAATTTTGTGATTTTCGTTTCTGTTAGTCCACTCTGATATTTATGTCATAGGCTGAACCCTGCTCCTACCTAATTCATTCAGAAATTCCTAATAATTAACCCTTAGCTCTTACCTCTAACTCTGCCTAGCAAAAGTGTGGAATGCATACTGAAAATTCTATTAAAATTACTTTATCTAGATTGACCTTGAACAATAAACCATACTCTCTCTATCCTATAATAAAACGATTGATATAAAGAAGCATTCAAAAATTATTCACAAATACATGGGATTTATAGAATAGAAGGGCGAGATTGCATTGACTGAATTATAAGCGCACAAATTTTGTAGGTAATTTATTGTTACCTGCATTTACTCCATCAAGCAAACCCCTTCAATCGCGCAGATGACAATACATATACATGCAAGAATAATATTTCTCCATTAGTAAATTATAAGTGTGAGAGTACGTACATGCATCTTTTATGTTCTTTCATAATTTATCTTAGAATGTTTAAGATACATTATATTGTAGGGCACATGTAGTACAAAGAAGAGGGAGAAATGCATCTGGCTGGATTATTACAAACACAACAACTAGCTAAAACCAAATGAGGTAAAACAAAACAAATTTCGCCCGGGACCCCTGCGCCCCAGTGTGCATGCATGCAAGTAAAAGCACAAAAGGTCAATGATACGTGCGCCCTGGACCTTTGGTTCTTTTTGGGTGTGCACATACACACACATAGAGGCATCAAAGAACTCAAAGGGTGAAAAAACTTGAAACGAAAAAGGCCGTGCAGCAAAAGCCAAACAAAAGGGCCAGGGGTATCAGCAGGCTAACTAAAGGGCGACAAACAAAAGGGGCTTCAGCTTAGCACACACGGGCTGTGCAGGCCAGAGCAGGAAAGAAGATTTTGCAACCAAAAAAAAAAAAAAGGTGAAAAGGCGAAGCAATGGGAGGAAAAAAAGGCCGGGTTTTGCAATCATCTTTTCACCAAAAGATGAGACACACTATATACACCACTAAGAGATGGAGCGTTTTTGTTGGTCGGTGTATAATTTGGCACAAAATGGGCATGTGTTAATATAATGCAAGTGATTGCTGATTTTTTTTTTCACCAACTTGGGTCCATATTTGGGTCTGTTTGACAGAGCTCTGGCTCTAGCCCAAACAACTATGACTTTGCCCATTCTTTGGTTAGAAAGAAAAACGTTTGGTAACTATAGTTTTTAATGGTTGTTGAAAATGATGAAACATATATAATACCTTTTTTCTTTATTTTTCATCCATTATTTTGCTTCTCTCTCAACCTTATCTATCTCGGTATCTGTCCTCCCTATGTTGGCCTTGCCCATTCCCACACATTGGGGTAAATTAGTCCACGGTCGCATGCTAGGCCCACAGGAGAGATGCGGGCAACCTCCATTTTCTAGTGCTCCTGCATATAACTTTTGTCATGGCGATTTGCAGAGCTTCTTTGTTGAAGTTGTTTTAGGTTTGAGGGTTTGGTTGGAGAGGTAGAAAAACTATTGGTGGACAAGCTCTAACAATTCAAATATGGTGGATTCAAATTTTCTAAAACAAACCATCTTATGCAGCAAAGGAGGTGATGGGGGTCCTAGCAAACTTTTGTAGGAGGCGACTTATAAAATATGGCAGACACCACTGCTTCCGATGATTATGCGTGAGAATTTCGCTGTGACCAAAGTTGCAGTGCGTACATGATACCATTTCAAAAACCTGGCCAACATAAAACGAGATACCATATGTTTTATATTGTCACTATCCATATTCAAAAGTGCAGTAAATTTCTGGGACATAGGCCACTTGTGGAAGCACCTCCACCCCCTCCCCCGGCGGTCGCTCATCCAAATTAGTTTCATCATAATGTAAAATAATACATTGAGCTATCTTCCAACTGTAATCGCCAAACTAAATATGCAAAGCTTTTTTGCTGCTCCTGGACAATACAAGGTGGGGAGGTCCCTCCGTTGCAATTCAAAAGTGTTAAGGCACATGACACGTTAATGCCTCATGACAACAAAAATATTCCTTCATCTTCTTGCATTTTTCTTCCTATATGTATGCTAGTAGCATGCATGGAACGGAATGAAAACAAAATTTGGGTGTATCTAAGACTCTAACGTCCCTGGTACCTGAATTCCTAGTTTAAGTCAATTTGTTGTATTTAGAATTATGTTATATTATTTACCCATAGAAGAACAGCAAGATGTATATTAGACTGGCAGTGATATATTTGTAAATAATAGATAGAATTGGCGAAACTAAAATACTTATAGTTTACACCATTTTTTAATCTAGGGGGTTGAAAACCTAAAATACACCCTATTTTATTTTATTTTTTAAAATAAGTTGTATATATGTTGAAAAAAATTCCGGCATGGCTAGTTATATTACCCCTTCTGCCCTAAAATGTAAGGGATCTAATTTTATCCTAAGTTAAATTGTGTTAACTATAAAAGAAAAAGAATAATAGTTACTATAACAAAGATATCAAAATTACATTGGATATGATATGAAATATATTTTCATAATTTAAATTTTTGATGTAATAAATATTGATACTCTTCTTTTGTAAATTTTGTTAGAGTATACTTTGATTTAGGACAAACTTGGATCCCTTATATTTCAAGACATAGAGATAGAAGTCGATACCTGGGTTTTGGGTTTTAAAATAAAACATAACAGTTTTTCGCGAACGGATTCGTACCCGTATTTCATTAAGGAGGAGAGAAATTTAAGTTACATGCCCGTTGTGGTTAGCGCAACCAAATATTGCGAGGAGCAATACCGGCCCCGTTAGCACCAGCAGACAGTCAGCAATGGATACAAAAGCGGACTATACGGCAAACATTTGGGCGACTACGCTATCCTCCGATCACAGCGCAAAGAGCCTCAAGAAAGCTCCAATATTGGAGACTCCGGCCTCGACCCACTCCTTCCCTTCGACGATCTTAGCCATGATCAACTAAAACACAGGAATTGTCCCGTCTTTATTGTCAATTAAAAAACATATATATTCACAGCCCAATGAAGTACTCCCTCCGTCCCATAAAGACTGTCGTTTTAGACTTCTGAGACATCACGTTTAACCATTCGTCTTATTTGAAAATTCTGTATAAATATTTTTTTTATTTGTTATATCATTAGAGATACTTTAATAATTATTTATTGAATTTGTATTTTGTACAAAATTTTTGAATAAGACCGATGGCCAAATGCAATTTCTGAAAAGTAAAAAAATGACAGTCTTTACGAGACGGAGGGAGTATTAGAGATAGGCGAAATAGTCAAATTCGTTCTTGAACTATCACCGAAAGCTCAGTTTAATTCCTGAACTATGAAAACGGCCGTTTTAGTCCTCAAACTTTCACAGCCGGCTCAATTTCGTCCCTAAACTATGAAAACGACCGTTCTCGTTCTTAAACTTTCATAGCCGGCTCAATTTCGTCCTTAAACTATGAAAACGACTGTTCTCGTCCTCAAACTTTCGCAGCCGGCTCAATTTCGTCTCTGCTCCGATGTGGAGCGCCACGCTGGCTCGTCTCGTCATCGCCTAGTCAGGTAGAATTAATTTTTGAAAGTCTGCAACTGATTTATTCTTATTATAACTGGTTGCAACTAGTTGTAACTCTTCAATACAACATTGATGAAAATGATTTTTAATTGTAGATCTCAATAAAATCTACAAATTTTTAGTTTTAATTTTTTTTTATTTAAGGATGTTAAGATGCTTAAAAAGTTAATATAAAATTTTAGCACCATAATAATTACCTGCTGCTGCTTGTAATTAATATAAAAGTTAATATAAAATTTTAGCACCATAATATGAACTTTTTGAGTATCTTAATTTCCTTAAATAAAAAATATTAAAACTAGAAAGTTGTAGATCTTATCGAGATCTACAATTTTTATGAAAAAATTATCTTCATCCTATTTTGTATTGAAGAGTTACAACTAGTTGCGACAAGTTGGAATAAGAATAAATCAGTTACGGGCTTTTGAAAACTGATTCCAGCTGACTGGGTGATGACGAGACAACCCAGCATGGCGCTCCACATTAGACCAGAGACGAAATTGAGCCGGCTGCGAAAGTTTGAGGACGAGAACGGTCGTTTTCATAGTTTAAGGACGAAATTGATCCGGCTGCGAAAGTTTAAGGATGAGAACGGTCGTTTTCATAGTTTAGAGATGAAATTGAGCCGGCTGTGAAAGTTTAAGGACTAAAACAACTGTTTCTATAATTTAGAGACTAAACTGAGTTTTCGACGATAGTTGAAGACGATTTTGGAGGCCAAAGTTGGCTTGCCGTTCGCAAGTTTTGGTTCGGTCGGTGAACTGTGCGTAGTTGGGTCAAAAGAGTGGCGTGTCACGCGACTCAGCACCGCTGCTTTTCCCGCCATGTCTTTCAGCAAAAGTTCTGCTTGGAATGGAACTGGCCAACCGGGCAAGCAAGAGTACGGACCTGTTTAGATCTACCGTAAATTATAATTATAATTAGTCATATTAACATTGTGATACATATATGGAGCATTAAATATAGATGAAATATATGCATGTTTGTACTTTTTGCCTGTACATCACGAGACGAATCTTTTAAGCCTACCTGGGTTATGATTGGACAAAAATTATTAAATATAAACAAACGTGCTACAGTATAAAATTATAACTACAATTAAGATCTAAACACAGTCTAATCAAGGTCCCCTTCACTCTCACTAGTCACAAGTCAGTACTTTGCTCCTCGCTGATAGTACAACCAGGTACGCGTTGCTCTTCTCCATGCCTACTCGATCCTTCTTCTGCGCTGCACCAATGGAGTCGTTCAGCAGAGAAACCCAATGGACCCCTGCATGGCAGCAGCGCCATTGCCAGGCGATTCATAGCGATTCTTTAATGGCGTCTTCACCAACCCTAGTACCTCCTGGACGCAACGGAGTGAATGCGCGCGTGCAGGCAGAATCGGTGACGGACTTTGGCACAGATGCACTGTAAATTATAATTGTAACTAGTCACGTCAACATTATAGTATATACATAGAACATTAAATATAGACAAAATATTTATTTTTTACATGTACATCACGAGACGAATCTTTTAAGCCTACTCAGGTTATGATTGGATAAAAATTATCAATTACAAACGAACGTGCTAGAATATAAAATTATAACTGTAACTGAAACATAAACACACCCTTTATATCCATGCCATCGGATTCTAGGCACCAGAGCCTCTGCATCGCTAGCACTGCACTGTTGCATTGCACCAAAGGCCAATTCCAATGCATTTTAACACTGCTGCACCGTCCCAGCTGGTAGTAACAACAAAACCACCAGCAGCACCAGCAGCTACTGTATGTACAGTGCATGTACAGTATGAATGCTTTATGGATGCAGTGTATTTGTGCCCTTCCAGTCTGCTCAGGCGCGCCTAGCATGGTGACACACCAATGGACACTCAAACATTTCAATTCAAGCCTGTTCATCAACATTCTGAAGACGCTCATATAGGAGTTGTACCTCGGCAAAAACCTTAAAACTAGCCATGGCGCACAGGCTTCGTTACATCTGTTGGGACTTGGGAGTTTATACAGGTGAGCTGATTTCACAACATGACTCACAACCCCACTAGCAGCAGTAAAAATCACAGGAGGAAGATTTCTGTACCAAAGAAATCAGAACAGGTTTTCATATCGATCCCAAAGCATTACAATAACAGAATCACAACCAACAACAACAACACTAACCTCAGTTACAAATTGCCACTAGTGAACCTACTGTTATGGTAATCCATAACACCTACACTCTGCTACTCTCTCTTCCCCAGCATCTCCTAACTGAAACTAAGTCTCTCCTACTACTGAAACTTGCAAGAATTTGTTGCAGCATTGTAAGTTGAAAGCCGCAGCCAGCATCATGCCATGACGGACTGTTATTCTAAGCAATCGCTGGACGATCAGTGGCGCCCCGAACGCGACGACGAGCTCCCACCCCCGGGCTGCTGTTCGGCGGCGTACGGCCTGACAAAGGTCCGCCTCCACCAGACCTCGAACGCCCTCTGCAGGTTGGGGCACCCGTCGCCAGCCTTGAGGAACCGGCCCAGCCATGTGAGCAGCACTGCCTGCTGGTCCTCCAGCGGCAGCGTCAGGATGGCCTGCCCGATGCCGTCCTCCACCACGGCGCGGTCGAACCACCGGCACCCGTGCTGCAGCCACCTGTAGTCGTCCATCAACGGCTGCAGCCACACGTCGAGCAGCCGCCGTCGCGTCTCCTTGGACGGCAGCGCCTCGCCTTTCCCGATCGCCACCAGCAGCCTCGCCGTCACGCAGCTCACAAGGTGGCGATGCATCACCGGGATCTTGTGGTGCAGCTCGGCCAGCTCCGCCTGGCTGGCCCAGATGACCGTCAGTTCATCAGCCGCGTTCCTGTCTGATAGGATCTCGGCTAGCCAGAGGAGGTTATCAGCCTCCAGAGCAATCTTTCTGAACATCTGGTCTTTGCTGCCTGAAGATTCTTCACCTGCGAGCTCTTCTGGGTCGGAAGCTTGGCGAGATAGTGACAGCAGGGAATCCAGGCAGTTCTGGAAACAGCTGTACAAGGTCATGATGCAGGAGGAGTCTGCTGAAGAACCGTTGGCGCAGACGCTGCTGTTCTCCTTGAAAAGCTTCAGGACCAGAGATTTCATCTCGCGGCGGCCTCTGTCCTCGCTGCTCTTCAGCACCAGGTCAATGATATGTGCAAGAGTGTCGTTCGGCGGATTTGTTAGGACGTCAGATGTCACTCTCCTTAGCAAGGGGTTAGCTCTGTGATCCTCATCATGCAGCTGTCGTATGGACGACACGACATTTTCTTCCTCGTCGCCGACCCAAGGAACTGCTTCCAGGTAATCTAAGCATGACATGATGCATGCACGGAAGCCTAGTGATTCAGCGACCTACAGACAGAACAAAATGTAAAAATGCATGCACTAAAAAGGAAAAGGATATGCACATTAAAAAAAAATCAAATTTACTTTACAAAATTTCAAAATCCATTTGATCATTCGAAATATTAATTCACAAAAAAATCTTAAATAGCCAATTCAGACAACCATGCTTCCAGAACAGATTCAGAGAACTTGTTACACAGCTATTAATTCAATATAGAAAATGCATGGAGCCCTACCTAAATTGAGACTGATCAGCCTACCTAAATTGTGCTGACCAACTATCCATTGCCGGAATTTCAAGATGATGCATTGTTTGTCACATTCGTTTGCAGGTGAGTGTATCATAATAATATGAATAAATATGAGCAGTGGTCCTAAAATTGCAATAGCATGAAATAGACACAGAACCTGCATTAAAAAAAAAAAAGACAAACATATTCAGCTGGATCTAATCAGAAACACAATTTTGGAAGATTATAGTTCCACTGAACAATGTGTGAATTAGTAAAGTTTCAATTAGCATACAGGGCATTATTTGTGGTTATGAATCACTAAAAGCCATACAGTTTGAAATTTTTAAACAAGCACAATTTTGTGAAATAGACAACTTTTAGCTGATACCTATATAATATCAATAAAATGATCAGTGTCTTAAGCAAAAGAAAGCAATGATAGTTTTTTCTTATAAAAAATACCGATAGTTTTTTTCCCAGTATCAGGGCTCTGGTGTTGTTTTTTTACGAAATAAATCAAAATGAAATCTGCCATACAAATTAAGCTGCAGTTTAAACATCTCTAATTAGATCTTCGATGAGGAGTAGGGTGATACATCAGTTTAAACTAAGTAATTGTTTTGAACCACCACATTTCATGCATGCTTCAACTGTTCAACATTTGTGAATAATATAGAATAGAAAATGCATACGAACAAATGTATACAGCATATGAAGGCACTGGCAAAAAGAACAAAAAAACAAACAAAAAATTGGCAAATTAGGAAACTGTGGTACGAGAAACCTTCATGATTCGCAGAACTCGTGGAACATTTTGCTTGATAAGCCTCTGCTTGATATCCTTGCAGTACATCAATCCAACAGTCTCGACATAAATCTCCACATCCTCACAATCTGGCACCTCAATGCATGCCAACGGAGACTGCCTCGAGATTCTATCGGCAAAAAAGGTACTATTTTCAGCAAGGATGTTCTTGTGAACAATCATCTTCACAGCTATCCCTTCCTTGCCATACAGCACAACCTTGAGATCACTCGTGCCAAGCTGCCCAAATCCGACCGAGATCTTATGTTGCTTCGGTCGTTTCTCAGGAGCCGGTGCAGGTACTACCTTTGGTGGATCAGAGGCAGGAACAACATCTGCTGGAGGGCATACATGCTCATCTGAATTGGTTCTAGACCTAGCAGGAGTGGACTGTGCTCTCTTCTCTGAAGAAATGATCGGCACCCTCTGAACCGAGGACGACTTTGAGGGCGCAGGGGATGCTCCCCCTCTAGGCCTGCCCTGCTGGTTGGGGCTCTTTGCTGTCTTCTGAAGTGCAGGCTGTGATGGGCAGCACCAAAATCCTTCCGGGGTGACGGCAATGGGCACATTTCTGATCCTTGGTGGCTGGCCATCCAGCCTACCAATCTTGAACTCTTCCATGACTATCTTATGAGCAAGCCTGTATTGTATCTTCAGAGACGGCTGGCTGAAACGGTTATTTGGCCTTCAGAAGTTTAGTTGTGGTTTGTGAACGGTGTTAATGTGCACACCTGAAGCACAAGAGTCGCAATGTTTAGTTCGGATTTCAGGCAAACTAGAAACTACTGAATTAGGAATTTAAGATATATGTAGCCAAGAATGCCAGTTCAGAAACAAGAAAGCATTGCAGCGTTCAGGTTCTCTAGATTTCCTAGCGTTCAATAACTGGAGCCTGAAACCTTTGAACAGACAAATATATAGTTCTGATCTCTATCCAAACCACAGCAAGTTATCAAATTCAAATCAGGAGCACTGAAAAAAGTATAAAACAACATGGTTCCAAAAGGCGGCACTAAGCGCACGCTTCAGGGCGCTGAAGCGCTCCCAAAGCGGAGCGACCGCCTTGGTGGAGCAGCGGCTGCTGGCTCCCGCTGCCAGCCGCTGGCAGCGCGTGGTGCACCGGAGGCGGGAAGGGAGCGGGGAAATGCACGCAGGGTTCACACCAACCAGCTCCACCAAAGAATCTCCGCAAATATTTTTCCCTCCTCACGCGGGATGGACGCCGCCGCCCCTGGATCCACGCGCTGCGGCTCCTCGTCCCTCCTCAAGCGCGTAGCCGGCCGGCGATGGAGAAGAAGACTAGCGGCCAGGAACTACGGAGAGAGACGGGGCGGTGATGAGAGGCGAGACGGCGCGGGAAGCAGAGCGGGAGGGGCGGATGCGCGCCGTCGCTCCCTCCTCGCTCGGCGGCCACGAGCGACGATAGAAGGCGCAGCGCAGGGACGAGAGAAGAGGGGAGAGGGAGTTGCCGAGGGGACTGCAGGAGAGTGAGTGAGACGTCGGTCACCTGTTCCTCCACCTCGTCGTTGCCTGCGGAATGGAGCGCGCCGGCCGCCGGAGGGACGGGAGGAATCTGAGGGAGTGAGGGATTCGGCTTCTGCGACCGCCGGTGTCGGGAATTGGTTGGAGCCTACGCCTACGCGAGAGAAGCAATCAGTGGTGCTCCCCCTTTTGCCCGGTAGCACGCCGCGGCCGCCATCATGCCGCCTCCCCGTCCTGCTCCTCCTCCTCAAGATCTCCCCTTTGTGTGTGTGTGTGTGAGCTTCTTTTTCCTTCTCCCTTTCGCACTCGCACAGAAACAGCAGCCGGCAGGGGCTACTGGTGGCCGTGTTGCATCGCCATCGTAGCAGCAGCAGGGGCCAGAGCCGAAGCAGCAGAGTACTGGGGCGTGTCGCTTCTAGTGGCGGCGTCCACAGAGCAGCTAGAGATGCATGTAGTAGTATCTCACTCCGCCGTTCGCGTGATCTCCTCGAGTTCGTCGGCCACGCCGCGGCGACTGCGATTCAACTCCGACTCGAGTGCCGTCAGCCAGTCAGTCCAGTCCTCGCATGGAGAAAGATTTTTACTGCAGCTTTCTCCACCCGAGGGCGTGCCCTCCTAGTTTACCGTGCCGATGCGACGGGGCCCACACGTCAGGGTTCATGTGTTTCCGCGGTGGGCGTGCAGCCTGCAGCGCGGCACGGGTGGTTTGTGTTAGGAATAATTAGACATGTGATCAATTAGGTTAATTCGTCATTAACAACTGCTAATGATAGTTCCCTGTAGATAGACACCTCTTTACAAAGAGGCACCTTTTGGCCAATAGGCACATGTCCTTTGGCTTGTAATATATACATGCACATTGTTCATCAATACAACCAATCGGTCATTCATTCAGTCACAACTTTCTCTAACACGTTATCAGACACGTGCTCTCCACTGTCGCTGAGAAGCCAGAAGAGAAGTTCGCCAGGGGATTCGCCGGAGACAAGATCACCGGCATCGCTATCTCCCTGCACGCACGCTGTTCTTTCCTGCAGAAGAAAGGCCGACAAGCAGTAAGACGTCGATCGCCGGAGACGTTGCAGTGCTGGCCACCGTCAAAACAGATGGAGGCAATCGAGAAGCAGAATGTTACGCTTGTCTGCTACTCCGTCCACCCTTTGTCCATGGGCCATGGCCAGTGCACATGTTCTTCGGCAATCTCCTAGGACAACGCCGTGGAGAAAGACGAATAAAAAAACAAGATCGGCCATGGAGATTGAACGGTGACACAGCTCACGGAAGAAAAAGGCAAACTTGCTTGCTTCTACAAGAAAGGAATAGAAGCACCACGCCACGGCGCTACGGCGGTGGCCGGCTCCTGTCCTTGGCGTCCCCTCCCGCGATAGCGCCTCGCGCGCAGCGGCTGGCGGTTGGTTGCTGACTGGGACCAGGACCGGCATGGGGCCAGCGGCTCCTCCCGCATCCACGGAGGCGCCCATGCGCCTGGGCCTCTCACGCGCCCCTCGCGCTGTCTTCGGCTCGGCGGAAGGAGGCCCTGAGCCCCTGAGGCAGCGGCGGCGGCTTTCCGGCAGCGACCCCATGGCCCGAAACTTGACATCTAAATATATAAATTGATGCAAAATACTTACTTTGCATACATAGATTTTTTTTAGATGCATCAATTCTCGTAAATTGCATCATAATATTATATTGCAGTTGAATTTACTATGTTAATGTTTAGACATTTTGTTTTGGTGTCTATGATCTTCTGTTTTTGTCATAGACTCTAACGGTATTAGTATGGTAGAGTTTTTACTCCTATATACTGTTTGTTCTTAAGACCAGAAAAATTGTTAATGTCTAAACATACATAGTTTGTTAGTATTTTGTTGTTTGCTAATTAATTTTAATTGCAACAAAATCATATCCTATTAATTAATTGATAGTTAATTAAGGATGCTTGGATTTAAGCTCATATGAGCCTAGTCCGACTAGAGCACTATGTGCTTAGTAAGGCTAATATAGGAAGTGGATTTTGAATTATTTGCCACTATCCAACTAGAGCACGTATGTGCTTAGTAAATTTTCTGTTTTAGTCAATGACTTAAACAATATTAGAAAGGTAGAGTACTTTGTTGTCCTTGTTAATTAAGTAACTTTCCATAGATTGCATTTTTAACAATGGTTGATGCTCTTAATTAATGATGGATTATGCAAAATTGTTATATTCATATCTTGGATATATTTGGGATCCTAACACAAGTGATGGAGACCTAGGCATTGCCTGCGCTTAATTCATATTGAATTATTCTGCCCAGAGACCATGCCTATGGCAGTGAGTATTCACCCATCATTGAGAGGTCTACATCATATTTATTTAAACTTGATGATTACTTACATTGTGTTATCCCAATTAAATGTTTTGGAAATATGGAAATGGTACACCTTATGGTGAATTGGTGATTACCATCATTCATTATTAAAGACTACACGCAGGTAGTAGAGTCTTAGGCATTGGTTGCGGTATATTCCTACGAATATATCAGCCTAGAGACCGTGCCTACAGCAGCAATATATTTGCCTACTACTGAGAGATCTACTCTATGCTTTGGACATAGAGATTGTTCATAATGTGTGTGCCAACATTAATAATGATTGTTCATGAGGTCTACACATTTTGTGATTATCTCTAATTGTTGTGATGTTTACATGATTTTTAATTTACCGTAGCTAAATTAATTAAATCAATGGTTTATCATATGTTGTGGATACTGACATCAGAGGAGTTTGATAAACTAGCTCTAGATGGCATCACTATCCCACATGGGCAATGGACATTAACATTGGTTTTATCCCATAAACTACTAAAAGAATCTATCATAGATCAGAGAAAATTATGCCTTGCTATTGTTTAGGTACTACACATCCATAAAGATTATCTACAAGAATATCTTATGAAAGGAATTGCACATACTTTATGGCATACTCTTCTAGAGTATTTGGACAATAAATAAACTCATATAGCTTAAAGGCTAACAATGAGTAGATCGTGTCTCTAGTTTTCAAACTAGAAGACTATGATCATATTGTTCATAAAGTTTGTTTCCCGTATCAGAAACAAATGGCCTAATGTGCAACTAAGTTATGACAAAGTTGAACCCCACAACGACAAAATATCATATAGGTGTTCGTGTTTACCATAGTGCTAAACAATGTCATACTCTTAAATTCACGATTGATCTATAAAAAAAACTATAAGGGATAAAACATGAGCTCTAGAATTTAAGATTTGAAGTATGTTTCAATCTTAATCCGAAGCTATTTATGAGGTTGATTTTGTTAGATCCTCTGGGATCACATCTCAACACTCTAACTTTTCTCATAAGAGAATATCAAATACATGGACAACATGATCATCGAATATACTTCGACTGATATATTTTGAGATTTGGAATAATCTCCCTGGTCCATTGATGTTCTCTCATATAGTCCATCTGAATATGTTGTAATACTTGTTGTCAATACATAACTATTGTGAGTATCATATTTATGAATTTGATACTCGATAATATTTATAGATTTCTATATATTAGACGAGAATTTCATTAATTTCTTGTCATATATAGATTGTACGGGAATCATTCCAATGTGGAATGACATGTGCTTAGTGGATATTTGTACCACAAACTCTATAATCAGGGAAGAAGCAAAATATTTTTGGTTCTTATGACAAGAAGAGGGAATATTTTTTGGCTATCATTGATATGCGTTGATAGTTTGACATATTTTGCCACTATCATTCTCCCTATCCATATTGAGTTAGTAACTGAGGATATTTAATTATGTCCTAATTACACTCGTATCTTATAGAGATATCCAAATGTGTTTTCATATGAAAACACAAAAGGACAACATTGGATATAGCATATAAGTAATGAGATAGGTCTCATTTTGGTTGCATTTTACATACAACCATTCCCTATACAACATGTAGCGTATAAGAATTTTTCACACTGTTGATGCATTCAAGATTTAAAATGTCCAACTTGATCATCCATAGGTATGCGTGAAAAATTATTGGCAATTCATTTGGTCTGATTTTCCCAAAGTGTGGATACAAGTGCCACAGGGAAACATATTTTAAGATCCTCTTATCTTAAAATCAGATTGAATCTTATATTCCTTGATCATATTCCAAAAGAATATGTATGGGTCCGATACAAAGATTGTATGGACAGTTAGACATTTCATGGTTGTAAAAATACATCCATGTGATGATCTTGAGTGTGTGAAGTTTTCACACTCAGCCATGCATTTGGTAGATATTGCCTCTTGTTATGAGCATTATCCTGAACATTACTAAACTTTTATGCCTACAATGACGATTGTAAGGTATAATAAAAGTTTAGTTACTATCCAGAAAAGGATAACTGGAATCTATGAGTAGGACATCAAGGTTATAGCAGGACCATTTTTAGTAAATTGCTATTTACCAACTTTGTGTTGGGGTCAGGTAGATTTACACACTCCTGACTTATGATTAACTGCATATCCCCTATATGTATTTAGTACGTGGGAATCCAAGAAGATTTCCTATTTGCGTAAGATCCGTACCAATCTCATCACCACAGCTTACATTGATGGGTTCACACAGGAAACTGGGGATCAACGAGAGATTTCAATCTCCGTCAATTGTTAAGTATCTAGATCTCTTATTTAAGATCTATTTACAACCCGTATGCTGGTTTCATTGAGCTTTTTCAAGCATTAGGGGGGGATTAGAGGTACCATATATAATGCCCGAAAATTATTTGGAATGCATAAAACATTTCAAGCACAGGATCGCGTACTAAATGAACTGAACGAGTTCAATTAATTTGCATAATATTGCAAATAAGCTACCAAATACATTTACTGATTAATAATCTGTTGCAAGTATGTGCCAGAAAGAGTACTGGTATTAAGTAAAATCACTGAACTCCCAATTGTTAATAAGAGGGGGAGAAGTATGGCCATAAAGCAGGATTATTCATGCTAGCAATGGAAGACTTTCCTTCTAAGATAGTAAATGCATGTCAACCTATATGGTTGGCAATACCTAGTGGGTAAATATTAGTTATTACCCTATGGATAGATGTCATCCATAAACCCAGCTCAGAGGTGCACCGAATACTGATGCTGCGGTATCGGAAAGCCCTGATTCTCATTTCAGGAAGTCACGATGAGTCATTCAGGGTTCTTTGAGTTTTGATAGATTGGAGAATTATGTAATAAAAAGGCTACATTTGTCGACAAATACTTCTCTGAATAAATTGTATACAATATTCCAAGTCATCCAGTTAATAAGACCATGGCAGAGTGCTCTGTCACTCTTACTGGATCGAAACTTGTTGAGTAATGTAATACATACAAAAATAGTCTTGCTCACCAGAGAAGAGGTGTTTTGGGCTATGATGCCAACACCTCAGGTACCTGTACTGTGGGTACAAAATGTTTTCATCCTAAATTGGATTGAGAACAATGTGGTGGTGAGTTACAAAGCAAGACTAGTAGCACAAGGGGTTTACGCAAAGCCAGACATTGATTTTCAATGCAAATTATTCTTCATAATAAGTTATAAATTTCTGATACTACCTTTTGATTGGCAGTACAAAAGCATCTATCTTTGCAGTTGATAATTGATAGATGTAGTGATCACATATGATCACTTGATTTGGAGTATTTGTGAAGCTTCCAGGAAGGAGTTCACATACTCAATCCTCATACATAAAATCGCAACATATATCGTGTATTGCTTAAGTCATATGTGGCTTTAAGCAGATAAGTCAAATTTGGTACAATCGACTTTGTGTGTATCCCTTGATCAATTATAACGACACAAGGTTGATTACATAGTGTTCATTTTGAAGTCATTGATTGGATTTCATAGTATTATATGATTGTCAATACTCTTGACATTATTGGTAATGAACACTTGTCAATAGCACATTGTAATCTAAAGACGGAGTTTAAGATAGGAGATTTGGTCTAAACCAAAATTTCATTTTGTGTTTAAGATCCAAGTATTTTCTCCTAGAATTTTGTACTAAAGCTATCTATATCCACATCATATTGAATGATTCGATATGAAGATATCTTATGGTTGTTCTACCTCATGATAGAGGAAGATTGTTTTATACCGTAGTGATTGATACGAGATATTGGGACAAGTTATCCATTATCTCAGTGCTATTTATGCGCTAACATATCTTGCAAAGTTTCCCGACTGGATATTATTTTGCAATGATTTGCTACATAATAGCAGCGCTACTCCTACCAAATGTTGGTAGATTGAAGTTAAGAATATCTCTTGATATTTGAAAATAGCACATGCGGTTTTGGTATAATCCATGATCCGATTACGTGGATATAATGATCCTGGTCATTTATAAGATCCCCAAAATCCAAATCATTGAAATAGGCTTTACATAACAATGATTCTGATATTGTATTCACAAGACTTCACATGAATGTGTATAGCTAGTCAGAATGAAATATCACATAATGAGGTTATGTGATATTGCTTCTATCGAATCAAAAGTCATTATCTTAAAAAGGCAATGCAACTTTTGTTTGTTTAAATAAAAACAAGTTATACTTAATGCAGTATTTTTGCATTAAGAGATTGTTTTGTCCCATAGGTAATATGGGCATATAAACATTTACAAACTAAGTCTTGTGATAATCTCATATAGATATTCACAGAGTCTACCACACTCCACATTTCTTATGTGTTGAGTATATTGATATAAATTTATTTATTTTAAGGTTTGCAAGTATCAGGGGGAGAGTCTCCCTGATTGATAACTTGTTATCAGGGGGAGAATCTCCCTGATTAATAACTTGTTGCACATATCATATTGCATTCTTTTCTTTATGAGTTTTTCCATTGGGTTTCTCATATAAAAGTTTTTAATGAGGCAATATCAACACAAGATTATGTCATATCATCCATTTTTTCCCAAGGGGTTTTTGGTAGATGATATTGGACCATAAGATGCATTGTACTCTTTTCTTTATGCGAGTTTTTCCCTTTTGAGGTTTCTCATATAAAGTATTTGATGAGGCAATATCAATACAAAGGTAGTTGTCATGTTATCTATTTTTCCTCACTGAGGTTTTTCAAGGATAATATATGACAGATTGATCATAGATCAAATTGTTCTTAGACTATGTCTTTAGGATCACCTAAAGGGTCTATAAACATCAAGAGATATATACATATATATATTATGGTGTTTCTTCTTATTTTTCCCACGGGGTTTTTAAGGAGTTTTTGCCTGATATATCAATATACTTTGGATTTTTCCCATTGGGTTTTTCCAAAGATTCAAGACAATAATATTTCAAAGATTGAAGACAATAATTGATGAATAAACGAAGACATCTACAAGACCAATTGATCAAGGGGGAGTGTTAGGAATAATTAGACATGTGATCAATTAGGTTAATTCGTCATTAACAACTGCTAATGATAGTTCCCTGTAGATAGACACCTCTTTACAAAGAGGCACCTTTTGGCCAATAGGCACATGTCCTTTGGCTTGTAATATATACATGCACATTGTTCATCAATACAACCAATCGGTCATTCATTCAGTCACAACTTTCTCTAACAGTTTGGTTTCTCGAGTCTGGGGGCGCTGCCATTGCTTTGACCGCTGCCGCCGGAACCTACTCTTCTCTCCGTAAAATAAAAAAAAAAAGGTCGATTTTAGGGTATGTTATTTGATCATCTGTCTTAATTAAACAATTTTAATAAATATTATTTATTTTATTATAACTTATTTTATCATTAGTGATACATTTAATAATAATGTATTTATTTTATATTTTACATTAATTTTTAAATAAAATAAGCGGTCAGACACGATATCTCAAAGTCAAAGATTGACATTCTTTTTGGGCCGAATGGATTACAGGTTTAATCCGTGATGCCTGTACTCCCTTCATCCCAATAACAAGATTGTAACTATGAATTACGTACAAGATAAAGTAATTTATATTTAATTAAGCTTCTCACAAATAGTATTTGTATTTATGAATTCAAATTATTATATTATAAAAAATAAATTTCTTAATTAAATAATGGTGTTTAATTGATGTTATAAATATTTATAGTTTTTTATCTATAATTGATTAAAGTTGATACACTAAAACATATTGTTGTAATAGAGTTGCATGTTTTTTAAACAGAGGGAGTACTCTCTATGTTAGATCATATCGAAAATTATAACTTTCATATACAAATTTTAAAATCTATAAACATACAATAATATTTTGAAACCTTAAACAATTTTAATTCAAAAAACATCTTTTTCCTACGAGTAACTCAAAAAAATTCAATAACAAAGTTATAAATCATAAGGGGTACAATTTTAATATAAAGTTCATCTTCATTCAAGTTTTTATAAAACATTATTAATTATTTTTGGCATGAAATTTTTAAATGAACCAATTTTGACACATATAAGACTTATTAAAATCAAATTTAAGGACTGGATGACGCCGTCAATCAAGTTTAAGGACGAATGATGACAACTTTAGTTTAGTGATCTAAATGACACCTAATCTAAGTTCAGATCCAAAAATAGCACCTCTTGCTATGTTAAGAGATCGACCATGAATTTTTCTTGAAAGAAAAAAAAAAGAGTTTTGAGAAGATTTCAAATTCAGATTCCCACCGAAGTGTCCGCTACCAAACACTCGCAAACAACCGGGGACTGAAACGGGTACCGGATGCTCCAAACTTTCTTCAGAATCGAAGTAAAAGTGAAGGATGAGAAAAAGCGTGCACTTGTAGGTACTCGTATGCCATCTTTCCAGGGGTGCCGCCCCGTTCCGAGGCGGTGTCTGGTTTTTGGCCACGTCATACGAAGCTACCAGCTAAAATTAGTACTGGATTAATCTAAATAGAATTACTAATAGATATATTAGTTAGAGAGCTGCTGACTATTAGTTCCTACCAGGTTTAGGGTTACTAATAGATGCCAATATATACTCTGATCGGCTAATAGTTAATAAAAAGCAATAAGCTAGTACTAGGGGACCCACCAGACCCTTCTAATAGCTATTAAGCTAGCACTAGCGGATCCATTAGGCTCTTACTGAACAAAGGTCATGTTTGGATCCATGGAGCTAATAGTTAGCTTTTTTGAATCTAAACAGGTTCATATACACTTAATTGTTAGCTAATACCCAACTAACAACTATGCCACTAGTTGAACCAAACCAACTAATATTACCTATGAGCTACTAAACCTAGTTTGAGACATCAAGATAACATTATTCACTATAAATTAGTCAAAGTTAAGATAGTTTAACTTATGCAAGATCTCGTAATTGCATCTGACGAAAGTGAAACTGCCCTATCTTTTTTACTAAAAAAATAGAGGCTGGTTAGGTTCCTTGTGGAAGAACATGTCCACTCGGGTTTAAGCCCTCGACTTAACATGGGTTCTCGTATTTTTCTAAAATTAATTCAGGATTTGACGTCATTGTTCTTTCAGTGGTAAGCAGCATTTCCGTTATCAGCGAGACGTCTGTGGTGACTTCGTCAATCTTGAGATCTATCGGTATAGTCTTACGGGGGTGTTCATAGATATAGAATTTGTATTGTGTATGTTCATTTGGTAAGTGCGTATACGTTGTGAGTATCCACTAACTATCATGTAATTCGAAAAAAAAGTAGATATTATATCGACAATATCGGTAGAAAAATATGAAAACAATAACGATACGCCGAGCTCAGCAGGCCCAAGCTGCCGAGTGTTGCACGTCCTCACTCGAATCGCGCCACCGTACGCTAACCCAAGTACCCGACTGCACGATCAAACCTGAGCTTAAGAGGCTCTGTTCGGCTGTGTGTGAACAAAGATAGCTATCTTTCTAATTTGTTTTTCATAAAAACATGTGGGCCTCTCTCAAAACCTTAACCGAGCCCAGGTATATCCAAACAAGTAATTGGACTTTGTTAAAGTAATGGAATGTATGTGACTATGCGATGGCAAGTTATATATATATATATATATATATATATACTTGTATGGCTAGTGGCATGTTCTACGTTTTGACGTGTTTATCGTATTTGAAATATCGTTTTGTCGGATTCGGATCGTTTTTCGACCATGTAGTATCGTTCTCAACATTGCGTTTCAATGATATCATGTCATTTTCGGTTTTAACAGAGAAATGTGCAATTGAAAGGGACGGAGCCTTCCTATTTCTACTACTTTTGTGGAAAGAGGGAGTAACAGGGTGCCTTCCTCTCCGAACAGACGGAGCACTTTTTCAGTCTCGGCCGGGCCGAAGGACGCACAAATAAAGTTGATGGGTTTTATTCTCTCATCTGGCATTGTTTCTTTCTCTTTTTGAATGAAAAGTTGGTCGTTGAAATGGATGGACAGATGGTGACGATGCCACGCCTCCTTTTCTTCGATTATTTGACTCAGAGGACCGTCCCTGCTCAGGCGAGTAGGTGACGAATGCTGCTATAGTCTGGTGTCACTTGAGAGATGCTGGAGCTGCAGGCCTACAGCACATGCTAAGCTGCTGCTAATAGGCAAGATCCAACAGCAGTCGAGAGAACTTTGTTAATAAATAAACTAGGGGTCCTCTGTACATCAAATCCATTGTCGTCTAGTCCGGTTAGGATACCTGGCTTTCACCCAGGCGACCCGGGTTCAAATCCCGGCAATGGAACATACTTTAGTCTGTTTTTTTTGTCTTTTTTAAACAATTCTTTTTTGGTTCTGTGTGCTGCTTTTTAATATACTAGCAAAAGTGCCCGTGTATTGCAACAGGAGAATATTAAAATAAATTTTCTTCAACTGTGCCCGTGCGAATTGTCAGTGACTGTGCGTTGCAGCTGGAGAGTGTGAAAATAAATTTTCTCGCGTTGCAACAGGAGAGTATCAAAATAATTTTTCTTCAACTCAATTGTTAGTGACCGTGCGTTGCAGCTGAAGAGTGTGAAAATAAATTTTCTTGTTAACTTAATTGATTTCGTAACCAATTTAGACAAAAGTAATTATTATACGTGTTAGACTTGCGTATCAATATCTCTTTTTTTTGCCAAAAAAGCTAAGAAAGATATAAATTTTCGTAGCAAAATGTCTCTTTTTTTATTTGCATCTCACCTGATTACGTTTTCTCACTTTACCATATGGTATTAATATAAACCGAGAAAAAAATAAACTTCTGTGGTGGACTCTGTTGCTTGACCGGAAACGTACCTTAACCGTGAACAAAACAGGTGGGTGTAGCAGGGCCCATCATGGCCGAGGCTGGGTGCAACGGGAGGAGCAGGCCCATCGTGGCCGGTTGATTGTGGCTGCAACGACGTCGGAGAGAGGGGAAGAATGGGATGCGAGCCATGGATGTTTTCAATTCTTCGGTGACCGTGCGTTGTATCTAAAGAGTGTGAAAATAAATTTTCTCGTTAACTCAATTGATTTCATAACCAATCTAAAAAAAAGTAATTATTATACGTGTTAGCCTTGCGTATCAATATCTCTTTTATTTTTACCAAAAAAGTTAAGAAAGATATGAGTTTCCGTAGCAAAATGTCTTTTGTTTTTATTTGCATCTCACCTGGTTACGTTCCCTCACTTTACCATATGGTACTAATGTAAACCGAGAAAAAAATAAACTTCTATGGTGGACTCTATTGCTTGACCGTAAACGTAACTTAACCGTGAACAAAGCTGATGGGCGTAGCAGGGCCCGTCATGGAGAAGGGGAAGATGGGGATGCGAGCGATGGATGTTTTCGATTTTGTTTCGTTCGGTCTCGTATTGGGACAGACTATTTGGGTGCCTTGGAGACGTGGAGGCGGAGGAAAGTGGGCCGGCACAGGCAGAACAAAAAAGTATGACGAAAAAACTAAGAAGAAATCTTCCCTCTTTATTAGTAGATATAGATTTTCCTTTTTAATTTTTGTTCTGTGTACGTCATTTCTTGGCCTTTAGGTGACACGTTTAGAAGGTCGCCTGTGTTTTGGTGCCTGACAGTAAAGGAGATATCTGATTTGAACAATTGAGCTGCAGCTGCTTCTGCAGAGTTCAAAGCTCTATGTTTGGTTTTGGCTAATTGATGACACCAAAGTATCTAACCATTATGCCTAAGTATTTGATTATAAGATGGTTAGAGGATCAAGTGTGGAGGTGATGAAGGCATCCAAAGACTTGGAGTAAGCCCATCAAAGTGAAGATCAAGAACTCCAACACTTGGTGATTTGGATTGAGCTCAAGGTAAAGGTATATCAATAGGGCTCTTTCTGTTTTGGTGGACGAGACACTATAGAGAGTGTGTCCACATTTAGGATAGATAGCTGTACTATAAAGAGGGGAGTAATTCCATGGTTAACACGGTTATCAAGTGCCATTAGATGTTTGGATCATGCATTGCATTTAGATCTAGTGGCTAACTCTAAACCCTTTGCAAAACCTTTTGAAAATGGCTAATACTTTGTAAGAAATGTTTTACATATAACATGTGTAAGCCAACATAAGCAAAGGACTTGACACGAGGTCGAAACGCGCTGAAAACGAGCGTCGGACGCTTTGGTCGACAGGTGTCGGACCAATTCCCAGCGTCCGACGGTAGCCCTGCAGCTCTGTGTTTTGAGGGCGTCGGACCGATCGGAGGCACTGCGTCGGACTAATTGTTTTGTCCGACGGTGTCTTCGCGCTTCAGTGAACAGGAGCGTCGGACTGGAGTTTTCCGAGCGTCGGACTATGTGTCTCCAGCGTCCGACGGTCGATCGTTCGGTAGTTCGACACGTGGCATCCGCAGAGGGCGTCGGACAATCGTCGTTGGTCCAAGGCCGAGCGTCGGACCGATGTCCGATGAATTTTGGCGCTCGTAGATCTCTCTGGAAACGTCGGACTCCTCAGCGCTTTGGTCCGACGGCCTCAGCCGACGAGCGTCGGACTATTTTGCTCAGTCCGACGGTCTGCAGTTCGTGGCGCCAACGGTCGATTTCAAACGGTCGAGCTGACGTGGCACGCGCCGATTTGCCGAGAAAGAAAGCGTCGGACCGGGATCATTAGTCCGACGCCCCGCGCGGACCGTCCGACGCTCAGCGTCCGACGGTGCGCAGAAAGTGAGTAACGGCTATGTTTGTGTGTGCCTGTCTATTTAAACCACTTAGCCGGTTCATACTCTCTCTCTTGGCTCTCTAACTTGATACACCTCTTGAGCACCCTCACAACACTCTCACTCACATAGATTGCATAATTCTCATCCATTGTGAGCTAGAGAGTTGATCAAAGTGCTTTGCTTGATCTTTGCATTCATTGGCACTTGTTGATCGTGTTTGCTGCAGAGTTCTCTCATTTCTCTTGGTGATTGCCGTCACCTAGACGGCTTGGAGCAGCGGAGGAGCTTGGCGGAGTTGAAGATTGTCTCCGGCCTCTCCCGGTGATCTTGTGAGGGGTATTGCACCTTCCCCGGCGGAGAAGCCACAAGGTAGCTCTAGTAAATTGCTCGTGTCGTTGAGTTACCCTTCTCGTGGTAGATTCTTGTGGCGCTCTTGGTGAGCTTGACGATTGTCGTCGATTAGCCACCGAATCACCAAGTCGTGGTCGACACAACGGGGACTAGCGTGCCGGCAAGCACGTGAACCTCGGGATAAATCCTTGTCTCCGTGTGTTGATTGAGATTTTATTGTGACCACCACCTTCGAGTGTGTTGGTATCTCTCTCGGTGTTTGGCTACCACCTCTACACGTCGGTATATCATCTCTACACCCTACTCTTTACATTTGTGCACTTTACTCTTGTGTTGTAGTAGCTTGTGAAGTGGTAGTGGTAGAAGTAGCTAGTTTGTTCACTTAGGAGTAAGTAGCTCAACTTAGGATTAGCTTGTGTGCTCCTAGTGACTCTAACTAGACCGGTTAGGAAGGCTTGCAACCCTCTAGTAGATTAGCGCAAAGAATTCGCTTCGCCTCATTTGTTACTAACCTTGTGATCAAGTTTTGTTGTTGTAGAAAGTTTTTAAGTGGCTATTCACCCCCCTCTAGCCATTTAGGACCTATCAATTGGTATCGGAGCCGTGGTCACCGTTGTTGCAAGGCTTAACATCCTTCGGTGTTTAAGATGGCTCACAACAACTTGATCAATCACATGGGCAAGCCACCTCGGTTTGATGGTTGTAGCTATGGCTATTGGAAGAAGCAAATGAAGGCTCACTTGAAATCAATGAACCGGAAGATGTGGGAGATTGTTGAGAAAGACTTTGTGGTCATTGACATGAATGATCCCACACCAAGAGATGAAGAAAAGGTCCAATTCAATGACATTGCTCTCAATGCTCTCTATAGTGCTCTTGATGAGAAAGTCTTTGAACAAATCAAGGATTTGGAGTATGCATATGAGGTTTGGAAGAAGTTGGAAGATACATATGAGGGCACCACCGCCATCAAGGGTGCCAAGCTCTACATCCTCAAAGATAGATATGCAAGCTTTAAGATGAAGGAATATGAGAGCATACCGGAGATGTTCCACCGGTTGAGTGTAATTGTTAGTGATCTTAAGTCTCTCGGTGAAAAGATTGATGACAAGGACTTCTCATATCGCTTCTTGAGATGTTTACCGTCTCGGTATGAGACCTTGCGCTTCATTCTTATGAGAGAGGATCTCTCCAAGATGACACCTACACAAGTGCTTGGTGAGGTCATAACACATGAGACCTACCGAGATGACATTGATGCTAAGGTCAAGGAAGAGAAGGAGGATGAGAAGAAGGACAAGGGTGAGAAGAAGAGCATTGCATTCAAGGCTACTTCATCAAGGCACAAGGGCAAAGCAAAGAAGCCAATCTCAAGTGATGATGAGGAAAGCTCAAGTGATGATGATGAGGAGATGGCACTTCTTGTGAGGAGATTTGGCAAGTTCATGAAGAAGAAGGGCTATGGTGCTAGAAAGAGGAGAGACTTCACAAGAGGCAAGAGCACCACCATGAGGTGCTATGAATGCAAGAGCAAGGATCACTTAATAGCCGATTGCCCTCACAAGAATGAGAGTGATGATGATGATGATGATGATGACAAGAATAAGAAGAGCAAGAAGGAAAAGAAAGACAAGAAGATGCAATTCAAGAAGAAGAAGGGGCATTCATATTGTGTCACATGGGATAGTGATGCTTCTTCTTCCGATGATGAAGATAGTGATGATGATCACAAGCTCACCAAGAAGAAGGCTATTGCTAGTCTTACTATTCAAAGCAAGCCTTCTCTATTTGACTCTACACCAACTTGTCTCATGGCTAAGCCATCTAAGGTACAATCCTCATCCGATGAGAGCGGTAGTGAGAGTGAGGAGGAGGACTTCTCCAAGGAGGAGCTCCTTGATATGTTGCGTGACACACACTCCTACCTTAAGAAGAAAGTGAGGGAGTGCAAAGTTTTGACCAAGGAGAAGAAACTCCTTGAGCAATCCTTTGAGGAGCTTAGTGCATCTCATGAGTATCTAAAGGAAGACCATGAGGCACTAAAAGAAACTCACTCCAAGCTTGAGAAGGCTCACTCATCACTTTCGGAGTTGGCTAAGGTGGAGGATGTGCCCACAACATGTGACGTAGGTGTCCATTGTGATCTATTTGATACACCTATTGTTGTTGCCTCTACTAACCCATCTTGTAGCACATCCACCTCTACCTCACCCAAGTTTGTTAGTGTCACTTGTGATGCTAAAATCATGGATGAGAACAAGAACCTCAAGAAGGAGGTGCATGAGCTCACTCTAGCCTTAGGCAATGCCTATGGTGGAGATGCCCGCTTGCTTAAGTGTTTGGGTAGTCAAAGGTTCTCCATTAACAAGGAGGGTCTTGGCTATACCCTCAAAAAGGGCAAAGCCGCCTTTGTCCCTCACAAGACAACCTTTGTGAAGGGCAATGGTGTGGTTTGCTATAGTTGCAAGCAAGTGGGGCACAAGGAGCAATATTGCAGGAAGAGGATGATGAAGCAAAGCAAGCCTATGGTTTCATCCATTAGACTTGATTCTTGCTATGTGCTTACAAAGGGTGCTAGGGGAGTGCGAGTCAAGTTCATTGGTGCACCTAAAGAGAACCCAAAGAAGAAGGCAATTTGGGTGCCCAAGAGCTTGGTAACTAACCTCCAAGGACCCAAACAAACTTGGGTACCAAAATCTAATTGATTTCTTTGTAGGTGAACTACAAGTCCGGAGGGAGGCATTGGGTGCTTGATAGTGGGTGCACTCAACACATGACCGGAGAATCAAATATGTTCAATTCAATCAAGCCAAATGAAGATGGAAATCTTAATAGTATCACATTTGGTGACAACAAGAAGGGCAAGGTTATTGGTCTTGAAAAGATTGCAATTTCAAATGATATGTCCATCTCCAATGTCTTACTAGTAGAGAGCTTGAACTTCAACTTGTTGTCCGTGGCTCAATTGTGTGACTTGGGATTCAAATGCATCGTTGGTATTGATGATGTGGAGATTGTTAGTGTTGATGGAAGCAACTTGATATTCAAGGGTTTTCGGTATGGCAATCTCTATTTGGTGGACTTCAACGCTAGTGAAGCTCAATTGTCAACATGCTTGTTCACTAAATCAAGTATGGGTTTGTTATGGTATAGAAGGCTTGGTCATGTTGGAATGAAGCAACTCAATAGATTGGTCAAGCATGACATGGTGAGAGGATTGAAGAATGTTCAATTTGAGAAGGATAGGTTGTGTAATGCATGTCAAATGGGAAAGCAAGTTGGAAACACACATCCTAACAAGAGCATGATGAGTACATCTAGAGCATTTGAGTTATTGCACATGAATCTCTTTGGCCCAACCACTTATGCTAGTCTTGGTGGAAACAAGTATGGCTTTGTAATAGTGGATGACTATACAAGATACACATGGGTCTTCTTTCTTGTTGACAAGAGTGAAGTATTTGGCATATTCAAGACATTCATCAAGAGAAGCCAAAATGAATTTGAAGTGACAATCAAGCAAGTGAGAAGTGACATTGGAAGTGAGTTTAGAAATGCAAGGGTAGATGAACTTTGTGATGAGTTTGGAATCAAACATCAATTCTCGGCCAAGTACACTCCTCAATCAAATGGCCTTGTTGAGAGAAAGAATAGAACACTCATTGATATGGCAATGTTCGTTCTTAGTGAATACAACGTGAGTGTGGACATGTGGGCCGAAGCAATCAACACGGCATGCTATTGTAGCAACCGGCTCTATTGTCACCGCCTCTTGAAGAAGACACCATATGAGCTATTGAATGGAAGAAAGCCCAATATTGCATATTTTAGAGTATTTGGATGCAAATGCTATATCTTGAAGAAAGAGGCAAGATTGGGAAAATTTGAGAAGAAATGTGATGAAGGCTTCCTAATTGGTTACTCCACCACAAACAAAGCATATAGAGTATGGAATCACACCATCAAACTAATTGAAGAAGTTCATGATGTGGAGTTCGATGAAACCAATGGTTCTCAAGGTGAACAAGAAAATCTAGATGATGTGAAAGGAACTCAATTGGTAGAAGCTATGAGGAACATGGACATTGGTGACATCCGGCCAAGCCAAGTGGTTGATGTGGAAGATGAAGATGATAAAGATCAAGTGCTACCTCAATCAAATGTGCAAGTAAATCAAGATAATGCAAGCTCTAGTGATTCTCATGATCAAACTCAAACTCAAGATGAAGATCAACAAGTCATCCAATCTCAAGCAAGTCAACCTAGCTCAAGCAATCAAGTTCTCCAACCGGTCAACATTGCAAGAGATCATCCTTTGGATCAAATAGTTAGGGATATTAGAAGTGGTGTTCAAACAAGATCAAAGTTAGCAAACTTTTGTGAGCACTTCTCTTTTGTGTCATTTGAAGAGCCAACTACCATTGAGAAAGCTTTGAATGATAGTGATTGGGTAAATGCCATGCATGAAGAGCTCAACAATTTTGAAAGAAATCAAGTATGGGAGCTAGTTGAGAGGCCCAAGAATTACAATGTCATTGGCACTAAGTGGGTGTTCAAGAATAAGCAAGATCAAGATGGCATTGTAGTGAGAAACAAGGCAAGATTAGTTGCACAAGGGTACACTCAAGTGGAAGGATTGGATTTTGGAGAGACATATGCTCCGGTTGCAAGATTGGAAGCAATTAGGATCTTGCTAGCTTATGCATGTGCACACAACATCAAGCTTTATCAAATGGATGTCAAAAGTGTTTTCTTAAATGGATTCATCAATGAGTTGATATATGTTGAGCAACCCCCGGGATTTGAAGATGAGAAGAAGCCTGACCATGTCTACAAGTTGAGAAAGGCACTATATGGCTTGAAGCAAGCACCTAGGGCATGGTATGAAAGATTGAGAGATTTCTTGCTATCCAAGGGATTCAAAATGGGGAAGGTTGACACCACACTCTTCACCAAAAGAATTGGCAAAGACTTGTTTGTGTTGCAAATCTATGTTGATGACATTATGTTTGGTTCAACCAATCAAAACTATTGTGAGGAGTTTGGAAAGATGATGGCTAATGAGTTTGAGATGTCCATGATTGGAGAATTGAGTTATTTCCTTGGTCTTCAAATCAAGCAATTGAAGAATGAAACTTTCATAAACCAAGGCAAATACATAAGGGACATGTTGAAGAAATTTGGGATAGAAAGTGCCAAATCAATTAGCACACCTATGGGCACTAATGGTAATCTTGATGAAGACAAGAGTGGCAACATGGTGGATCAAAAGAAGTATCGGTCTATGATTGGAAGCTTCCTCTATGTGACCGTTTCTAGACCGGATGTGATGTTTAGTGTTTGCATGTGTGCAAGATATCAAGCTTCACCTAGAGAGAGTCATTTGAAGGCAACCAAGAGAATATTGAGATATCTCAAGCACACACCCGATGTTGGACTATGGTACCCCAAGGGGTCAAGCTTTGAGTTGATTGGTTATTCGGACTCCGATTATGCGGGTTGCAAGATCAATAGGAAGAGCACTTCCGACACTTGTCAACTATTGGGAAGATCACTAGTATCATGGTCATCCAAGAAGCAAAACACGGTTGCACTCTCTACCGCTGAAGCCGAGTATGTTAGTGCGGGGAGTTGTTGTGCACAATTGTTGTGGATGAAGGCAACATTGAGTGATTATGGAATTAAATTCAAGAATGTGCCGTTACTATGTGATAATGAAAGTGCCGTGAAGATTGCCACCAATCCGGCACAACACTCAAGAACTAAACATATTGATGTAAGGCATCACTTCATTAGAGACCACCAAGCCAAAAGTGACATTCAAGTTGAGAGTGTGAGCACCGATGATCAACTAGCCGACATTCTCACCAAGCCACTTGATGAAGGAAGATTCTACAAATTGAAGAATGAATTGAACATCCTTGATTTCTCCAACATGAGTTGAGCTAGCACCCCCGCTATATGACTTGCCTCTACTCCAACAAAGCAAAGGTATCTTTATATGGCATGTCATTCATGTGCTACTAGGACTTATTAGAACATATAGACATATTTTCCTTAATTAGGCTCATTCATGTCAAACTAAATATTTTTGAACTCATATGCCACTACTATTGCTTCTATGACTTGATTGATCTAGTGGTGACATATGACTAGTTTGTGGGCTTGTGAACATAGTATTTATCTAGAATATGAGCACAATAATATATAAGCCAACTTTGTTAAGATAACCCCTAGTGGCGTGAAGAAGCTTGCCAAAGGACAAACCGAGTTATATATTGGTGCAAGTAATCTAGCTAAATGCTTAAAAGAAGGAAGATAATGGAAACAATCTAACAAGTGATTCCTCCCATTGATTTCAAATCATATCTTAACCATGCTACCCTTTTGTGGTCATTGATGACAAAGGGGGAGAGAATGGAACAAAGATATGGAGAGGAATAGGGTTGTTACGCAATGAACCGTCATTAGGTCGATGATGGAAGAGCAATAGGCCAAGTGAGAGGGATCACAAACTTTTAAAATTTAGATCTCACACTTAGGGGGAGCAAGCTCATAAGCATGGTTGCAAGCATTTGATTGTGCATTTTCATATGTTTGGTGCATTGCATTTATACTAAAATTCAAAATATGCTTGCTTGTTTAGTGTATGTTAGTCATAACTTATGTGGTGTATTGAAGTACTAGCATGCATAGAAAGTGGTAACTAGTTCCTTACTCTTATCAATTGGTACTAGAACCTTGTTTATAATGTGATCTCATGAAGTATTCTAGTGTCTTTAATTGCAAGAATTCTTTCAAATGGAATCTAGCTATCCATGGTGCTAAGGATGATGTATAGATGCACTCCGATGGTATCGCGCTTGAAGGGTCCAATTCTATAAACCTTAGCATCAAATTGGTAGTAATATCTCTCCCAAACTCAAAATCCAATACATATGTGCAAAGCCTTTCAAATCCAAACACTAGGCACATATGTAGGGGGAGCTATTAGTACCAAGTTGAATTCATTGAATATCTTTGCAGAGGTTGTCATCAATTACCAAAAAGGGGGAGATTGAAAGCTCTATGTTTGATTTTGGCTAATTGATGACACCAAAGTATCTAACCATTATGCCTAAGTGTTTGATTACAAGATGGTTAGAGGATCAAGTGTGGAGGTGATGAATGTAACACCCCAGGTGTTAGTCACGAGCTAACCAGCGAGTGTGGACCTAATCAAGTTATTTCAATCAATGATCCTAATCACTATTTCATATTCATCTCCATCTATCTTGATCATTGGAGAAGTTGCATGAAGATTTAAATTGAGAATTCACATGGAATGACAAGTTATTCACTTAATTGGATTTATGGATTAAGTGAAGATGAGCATGCAAAGTCAACCAAACCTTGCAACCTTGACCAAACAACCCTACTTGAACTCTACAACAAAAGTCATGAAGGTTTCATGTTGAGAAAATGTCAAGAAAATACCTCAATTGGCCTAAATATCCAAATTGAGCTCTCTAATGATATTACTTTGACCAAAGTGGAAATACTATTTGTGAGCAAGGTATGAAGTTTGACCTTTAATAAAAGTTATAGAACTTTTGGAGTAGAACAAATGTTATTTAGGGACCAAGTCATGATTCAACCTCTAAGTGCCCCAAAAAGTGGACACAAGACAGAAGAAAATTTTGATTACAGGACTTGATTAAATTCAAAGTCTGAAAATGGTGTTGATTTCATGGCCTTTCCGTGTTCTCCAAATTTCGTTAAGCAACTTGAGTTGGACCAAAAATAGAAGTTGTTACAAACTCTTTGAGGCACAACAAATTCAAATTTGAGGTCAATCCGACTTCGTTTGACAAGAGTTGCCCCTCGATCTTTGATCGTAATTAGCTTGTTGACAGCATCAACTTTGAGCCTAATTATCTCTCAAACCAGAGCTGTTCTGGCCATGACCTCTAAATACAGATTGTAGACCATAATGTGGGCAACAACTTTGATTAAGGGCACTCAGACCGAATCTACTCAGAATATGCCGTTCTGGCCGGCCGAAGTCGAGCACAATTGCGCGCGCCATCTGTTCGGTTTAATGTCCACGCGTCCGCCGAGCTCTGGGCGCCGCCCACCATGGCCAATCGCCTTGCTGCGCCCCTGCTGCTCCCCTCGGCAAAAGGCGAGCACCAGAGCACTCCACTTCTCCCTCTCGCTCATTTGCTCACTCTCGCGCTTGCTCTTGCCTGCGCAGCTGCTGCTCGCGGCTCCGTCCGCCATGGACGCGAGCAGAGCTCGAGCTCGCCGCTGTCCTCCCTCCTCCGAGCACCCTATGGCCGAGTCCCCTTCACCGTTGTCTTCCTCCGCTCCACGCTGCTCTCCTGAGCCCTCTTTCCGAGCACCTCGTCGCCGGGCTACAGCTCGCCTCGGGCCGCCGGCGTGCGTGGCTGGGCCGCGACAGGCCACCTCTCGCCATGCCGAGGGCACCGGCGGGTGCGCTGGCTGCTGGGCCAGCCCTGGCCCTACTTCGCCGCCGCCGGCCGCTCTCCGGCGAGCTCGGGCCGAGCCGGCCGAGCCCTTTCCCCGCGTGCGTCGGGAGGAAGAAGAAGAACAGCAGGCCGACTCCCTCACTCTCTCTTTGTGTGTATGACAGGTAGGGTCCAGCGGTCAGCGGGTCCCGCGTGTCAGCTTCACTGGAAAGCTTGCTGGGTGCATGGACCGTGTGGATCTAGGGGGATCAGGGGTTAAATGTGAATTCGGTTTTCATTTCAGATTTCGTGTTAGATCTTGTAAATTCAATATCTCGAGTTTGGAGCGTGCAAAAATGATGAGGCTTGTTTTGTTGGATTCGTGGTAAACTTTTATGCATGTTAGTACAGTTGGTTGTGTCATGCATGCCTATATTTATGCTGTAGAAATTCATTATTGAAATGTGGTTTAGAAGTTCATTTAAATTATCCCAATCCACATTTTGAGAAATATATGTCCAAAAATCATGATTCCAATTTTGTTAGTCTTCTAATGACATGCACTAGCTCATAAAAATATAAAACATATAGGTCGTTTACTATTTTATTGGTGTTTCACATTTATCTTTTTAAATAGGAAATAAATGGTTGAATTGCTTGTTATTTTTGTATCTGGAGTTATATTGCTCCAAATGGCATGGAAATTTAATTGTAGACTCTCTGTATTATGTGTAATGTATGGTTAAAATTTCATGATTTATGGTGCATGTATGACGGAGTTGTTGATTTATCTTCTTTGGTGCATATTAAGTAGATTTAAATACTTTATAAATAATATATTATGGTAAAAGTGGAAAATGGTGTTCCACTACCTTTGTATGATATTGTGATAACCTGAGAAACAATAATATGGTCATGTGTCTGAATAAAATATTGAGTTTCACATTTATCTTGCTCTCCAATGCTTTATTGCATTATAAACTTGTTTATTTTGTATTAATTAAATTATGGAACCTGAGCATGTAAGATTTGAACCTTGGTCATGATTTGTAATCACCTAGCTCTCATAAAAGTTTGGGACTCATTTGAGATGTGTACCATATAACTTAAATAATTAAATAATAGGATTTTATGTAATGGTTAGTGAATAATTATAGGCCAATGAATCCATATATGTTTCTTGTGATTCCTTAATATGCTTTGGTCTGAGATGAGTCTTGTATGACCATGTAATCATGTTTGGAGCTATCTAAATAGCTCATTCCTATGTGTGCTTAGGTGATAAATAAGGAAAAAGAATGTTTTGCTTATGTGCTGAAATGGCTGCAGGTGTAGTCTCTGTTGTTGGGATGTTTTCCCCATCAAGATGATGTTGCATGTAAATATTTTCTATACAAAAGTTGTAGCCAACTTCTATATCTAGCTTGTCCTAAAATTTCTTGGTCATAGGCCTAATATTTTAAGAGTTATGGCTTTTAGAAGTCTGCTGTCAGGTTTTGCTTGTTTTCGGTGCAGACCTGAATGTTTGCTTTGTTTAACCAATTTATGCTTTGAATCACCACTTGGTGACAATAAAGAAGTTGTAGTATATTTCTTTGTCTTTCCAAATTGTCTATGATCATCCCTTTTGGTGGTCTAAATCTCTAGTTATGATTGTTTGAGTGGGGAGGGCAGAATCTGTCCAAGTCTGGACAGAGCTGTCTTCTTTGTGTTGTTTGACCTTTATATGAATTAAATCATCTGAAGAGGATAATACCAAGGTTGTAGACAATTTCAATAGCTTTTCAGAAAGGCTTAGATCACCCTGGTTGGATGTATATAGCTTCAGTTATGGTTAAATCTTGTGCTTGCTGTCCTGCTGTCCTTAAAATGTCTATGTAAGATTATGATTGCTTCCATGTTGCTTTGCTTGGTGTGTTTGTTATCTCATGGTTCAGTAACTGTAGATTAACATGCCTTGTATTACTTCCTTTTATTCATACATGTGCATTGTGCATCTCATTTAGGTACGATAGATGATGAACACGTGGAGTGAAGGACATGATGATGGAACTAACCACAAGACGGTGTGGTGGACTAATCACGAAGGTGGAAGGACTAATCGAGTGCTTGGATGGGAAATGCTCGTCGAACAAGTGTCATCTAACAAACAATAACTTAGTGCTGAACCCCAGGCAAGCCCCGGAGCATCCCTAAGCCTCCACCTATCTCTTTTTATAAATGCACCGGTCTTTATTAAATCGTATGTTTGTGCATTTAAGTATAGGAGTTGGTTTGAAACCGTTGCTGCATATCTACCTTGTCTACTACATACGTGAACCTGATACTATTACTAGACAGGTGATCGATCTTATGCTTAGCCCTGCTTAGACCGGTATAAGTCGGGTGATTTCCTGTCATCCGCGAGAAAGTCGGGTGATTTTCTGTCATCCGCGAGTGTAGGTGGTGACTGACGAGATCCACATACTATATGTGTCACCGTGCCACAATGAAATAATGAGAGAATTAAGGCTAGGTAGCGGGGAGCTGCATGACATGGGTCATGTTGACTTCGGTGCTGCTTGCGGCCGACTAGGACTGAGGCCACCAGACATCAGTTGAGATTGAAAGACGTCATCACATAGCTGGCCAGATAAGTCGTTCTGACCGCGAAGCCAAGTATTTCTTTCTGAGCCGGGAATTGGGCGTGATAAGGCAGACATATTCTGGAGGTAGGAAGGATGTGCGGAGACGCCATCTTACCAAGGGCAGGTCAGGGACCTGATGCATCCTGGAAGTGGGTTTGTCTCTGAGAATATGGACCCCTCCAAGCCCGCGATACATATTATGTCTCAGAAAGATTTAACGGTGGCCCAAGAAGCTAGTGGCTCGGCTGACAGGGTTTGTGATTGGCATATTTGCCAGCTGGTACAATCGATTCGAATCGCCATCTCTCCTGGTTAGTGAGAAACTGAACTGATCTTCTGGTGAGGTAGAGGTTAACAACTTGAACATAATGATTATGGTGAGATGAGGTTGATATCTGTGGATATCGGAAATCATATGGTTTTATTGATTGCTATAATATCAAGTGATTGTTTAGTATAGCTGCAAACCTTAGCTTAATAGCTTAATTGAAATCGAAGCTGAATCACATCTAAAACTTATAAGTTGAGGAACTATTGTAGTAATGCTTTTTATGGAAAAATGTTGCTATCCTCTGAGCTCCACCAAATAAGCCTTGCATATCCTTGAGAGTCTTTTTATTTACTTCATGTCGGGTAAGTCTAGCTGAGTACAATTGAGTACTCAGGGTTTTATTCCCAATGTTGCAGGAGGAATGCTTGGTTGACTAAAGAGTTACTTCTATCCTTCGGGAGAGGAAGACTAGACCTTGGGCAAGGTCATGTTATCTGTCTCATCTATGTTGCTGTGACTGGTCGGTACTTGGCACTGTATTATGAAATTAAGCTTATGTAAAACTATTTCGTTTCCGCTATTGAACTTTTATGTAAAAGTTTATCTTGTACTCTGATGTATTTGAAATATGTGCGAATCTATGTATCATGTGTATGTGTACTGCTGAGTTTCTGCGATCCTTGGGGTATGTACTGTGTAAAAGTTTGAAATCCTTCGAGATTTCACGGACTACCGGGTTTATATTGGCTCAAGTGTGGCTCGATAGCTGGGAAAACAGCTGTCGCTGTACTTGTGCTCGTATAAATTGGTCGGTTCTGTTACAATGAAGGCATCCAAAGACTTGGAGTAAGCCCATCAAAGTGAAGATCAAGAACTCCAACACTTGGTGATTTGGATTAAGTTCAAGGCAAAGGTATATCAATAGGGCTCTTTCCGTTTTGGTAGACGAGACATTATAGAGAGTGTGTCCACATTTAGGATAGATAGCCGTACTATAAAGAGGGGAGTAATTCCATGGTTAACACGGTTATCAAGTGCCATTAGATGTTTGGATCATGCATTGCATTTAGATCTAGTGGCTAACTCTAAACCCTTTGCAAAACCTTTTGAAAATGGCTAACACTTTGCAAGAAATGTTTTACATATAACATGTGTAAGCCAACATAAGAAAAGGACTTGACACGAGGTCGAAATGCGCTGAAAACGAGCGTCGGACGCTTTGTTCGACAGGCGTCGGACCAATTCCCAGCGTCCGACGGTAGCCCTGCAGCTCTGTGTTTTGAGGGCGTCGGACCGATCGGAGGCACTGCGTCGGACTAATTGTTTCGTCCGACTGTGTCTTCGCGCTTCAGTGAACAAGAGCGTCGGACTGGAGTTTTTCGAGGATCGGACTATGTGTCTCCAGCGTCCGACGGTCGATCGTTCGGTAGTTCGACACGTGGCATCTGCAGAGGGCGTCGGCAATCGTCGTTGGTCCGAGGCCGAGCGTCGGACCGATGTCCGACGAATTTTGGCGCTCGTAGATCTCTCTGGAAACGTCGGACTCCTCAGCGCTTTGGTCCGACGGCCTCAGCCGACGAGCGTCGGACTATTTCGCTCAGTCCGACGGTCTGCAGTTCGTGGCGCCAACGGTCGATTTCAAACGGTCGAGCTGACGTGGCACGCACCGATTTGCCGAGAAAGAAAGCGTCGGACCGGGATCATTAGTCCGACGCCCCGCGCGGACCGTCCGATGCTTAGCGTCCGACGGTGCGCAGAAAGTGAGTAACGGCTATGTTTGTGTGTGCCTGTCTATTTAAGCCACTTAGCCGGTTCATACTCTCTCTTGGCTCTCTAACTTGTTGATACACCTCTTGAGCACCCTCACAACACTCTCACTCACATAGATTGCATAATTCTCATCCATTGTGAGCTAGAGAGTTGATCAAAGTGCTTTGCTTGATCTTTGCATTCATTGGCACTTGTTGATCGTGTTTGCTGCGGAGTTCTTTCATTTCTCTTGGTGATTGCCGTCACCTAGACGGCTTGGAGCAGCGGAGGAGCTTGGCGGAGTTGGAGATTGTCTCCGGCCTCTCCCGGTGATCTTGTGAGGGGTATTGCACCTTCCCCGGCGGAGAAGCCACAAGGTAGCTCTAGTAAATTGCTCGTGTCGTTGAGTTACCCTTCTCGTGGTAGATTCTTGTGGCGCTCTTGGTGAGCTTGACGATTGTCGTCGATTAGCCACCGAATCACCGAGTCGTGGTCGACACAACGGGGACTAGCGTGCCGGCAAGCACGTGAACCTCGGGATAAATCTTTGTCTCCGTGTGTTGATTGAGATTTTATTGTGACCACCACCTTCGAGTGTGTTGGTATCTCTCTCGGTGTTTGGCTACCACCTCTACACGTCGTTATATCATCTCTACACCCTACTCTTTACATTTGTGCACTTTACTCTTGTGTTGTAGTAGCTTGTGAAGTGGTAGTGGTAGAAGTAGTTAGTTTGTTCACCTAGGAGTAAGTAGCTCAACTTAGGATTAGCTTGTGTGCTCCTAGTGACTCTAAGTAGAGCGGTTAGGAAGGATTGCAACCCTCTAGTAGGTTAGCGCAAAAAATTCGCTTCGCCTCATTTGTTACTAACCTTGTGATCAAGTTTTATTGTTGTAAAAAGTTTTTAAGTGGCTATTCGCCCCCTCTCTAGCCACTTAGGACCTATCAAGAGTGCAGTCTCTGCGAGAGCAACTGGCTTCACAGTCTGAAAAACCCTGTTGTTTTAAACTCAGTCCCATTCAGGTGAGTCGAGCATTAACCAAAGTGTGACTTTTTGAAGAAATAACCAAAGTGTGAGTTGACTGAAATAAGTATCACTTACTAAACTGGAGTATTGCACATCAGAAAGAGCACTTGGTATAGAGCCCAGCAGCAGCAGACCCAAGATGGAACTTGATTGTTCGTTTCTGTTTGAAACTAATACCCTTACCACTCATTGGTTTTGTTTGTAATTGAAAACATAAAATGAGGCAACGCGCTTCAGTCTCAACTCGACAAGAAAAATGTTGTCCAAGCAGTGTTTCAGCATTCTGAGCAGAATTGATTAGATTTCAGCATTCTGAGTACAACATAGTTAAATCCACGACGCCTCTGAGAAATAATAATAGCATAACAGAAGACGCAAGTGTGAGGACTAAGGACTTACAAATTATAAAGTGATTTATTATATACTTTTGTTGTCGTATAAAATTTATTTGCAGCCCTATTTCTATTGTTTATAATTACATTGCAATTGCTATTGGTTTGCAAAGCGAACAAACAAATCGACGAAGACAAGAAATGTGAAGTTAAGTTCTACAACAATTTCTCTGGTCCAGTTTTCATTCAAAAATTTATGTTGGCACTGCTTTTTCTTTTTTCCTCCCGAGGTTAAAATCCTGGTTCCGCCACCGTAGAAGAGATCCTTGAGGGAATTCAACGCTGTGCTTTGAAGAACACACGTCTGCCACAACAAACACATTCGGGTCATAGTCACATCATGCATCTCGTAGGATCTTGTGCCACTGCCGCTTGTCAACTATCAACATCACAAAGCCCGAATCAGTTTTAAGCTGTGCCTTCTTCCTATGTTTCCAAAGACTTGAGCTATGTGGACTTATTTTCAGTCAAGGAATAATATTTTTTTATCACAACAAATTAGTCGTAGAAATCAGCCGTGGCTAAAATAAATCCTACCGAACAGGGTATCCTAAAAATGTCATGACTTAGCTAACTCCAACAGGAGACCTGTTGAGGTATGCAAATCCAAAATGGGTCTCCAAAATGAGACGCATAGCCTCTAGCAGGGTATCTATACGGAAGACCTGATTTGGGTGGCATAAGAAGTATAACCCAAATTTGAGTATCTCGAGACCTATTTACAAAAAGAATTGGTTTTTAAGTCTTGTCATCGTAGAAGATAAAAAAAATAGGTATTAAACCTTTTACTTATAACACCACCCAAAAGACGAATGAGTTTTATATTTTGGGTTTCTATTGTTGGAGACACTCTTAAAAACTCCTTTACATTTCAAACTATATGACCAGAAAGTCTGAAAACTGCTACTCTAATTGACAATATTATAGCTTCCCAACACCGATCATCATATATCTATTAGTATAGCATCCTGGCGCGGTAGAGTTACTTTTTTAAAAAAAATGTAATTAACCTCCTCGATTATTCATGGTTGTTTATTTCACCCCTTTACCTATAAAATTAGGTATTCTACTCCTCAAAATATCGAGAACCGTCTAAATAACCCCCTAAGGCGGTTTGCTGATGTGGCATATTAGAAGTCTATATAACCCTAACGTATAAAAAGTTGTCTGCATGATATACTCAACTTTAAAAAAATAATACTATTGCTCATAAAACATCTAATAATGATCAAATAACTCATGGTATGGTCTGTTTATTTTGGACATTGTATTCTACTATATTGACCTAAACACACATACTTGTACCAGGCCATTTGTTACCTCTACCTCTCTACTATTTCGAGATTGAACCACCGCCCAACAAGCATCATGTGAAATTTTGTCTGCTACTTCATCTCTCATCACTCGTCAATAGCATTGAGCTCAAGCATGCCATGACTACATCATCATCATTGAACCCTTTCAACATCCTCCATCCAATCACCCTTCAATTTTTTTATGGTAGACATTGAAGGAGAAAGCTAGACAGAGCGAGGATGTGAAAGGAGTTGTATGACAAGGGATAAAGCGTAGTGCATGTGTTCAATGTCATCGAGCAGTGCATGAAGTGGAGTAGGAAACAAGATAGTACGCATCAGGTGGCAAGGCTAAAAAGAGTTTAGAGAAGAAGGAAACGAGGCTTGCTTACAAGCATGTGTGGCCAGTGTGGTGAGATTGTGTGTCCAAACGACCTTATTAGATATTTTATGGGCTGTAATATCATGTTTTATAGTTGAGAAGTTCATGTATATAACTTTTCATACGTTAGGGTAATATATGTCACGTCAGTAAAAACCATCTTCAAAACTGCTTCATTAGATTATTTAGACAGTTTTTAATAGTTTGAGGAGTAAAATAGTTGGTTTTATAGGTGAGAGAGTGAGGTAGACAACCACCAATAGTTAAGGGGGATTAAATAGACATTTTCCTTAATTTATAGGTGAGAAGATAAAGTAAACAACCTCCAGTAGTTGAGGGGGGTTAAATAGATTTTTTTTGTTTTAAAAAATGGTTGGTAAAATAGGCGACTATACAAAATAGGTCCTATGATTTTCCGAACAAAGATGGAATGAACATGAACATTTCAAGTAGTTACTGTACAATTCTCACTACAGGAAGTACCAACAAACTAAAAAACTCAAGCGTCAATCATGTTAGTTTCGATAGGGTTTTATGCACATTAAATAAATAAAGTATCACATTAGCTTTTCAATAAAACTGGTAGGAGAGATAAAGGGAAAATTTTCATCTCCATAAAACGTATCCACGTTGTTTTAAAAATATTGAAAACTCCATAAAACCTACATTGGAACCCTTATTTCTTTTCATCACCACGTTTCTCCTCCAGAAAAAGATGATAGAGACACATAGGACCCATGAATAGTAAAATAAACGAAGAAATGATACCATAAAACTACTATGGGAGAGACATGTTTCATATAAAAGTTTCACGCGTTAAATATTAGAAGGGGAATCTCGACCACTGAGATTGGCTTAGAGTCCCAACTCCCAAGAGGTCAAACAGCGCAAGGACACACCAGATGCACAGCAAAACTAGTAGACCGGTAGGGCCCAAAAAAAAGGCTCTTTGAAAGAGCCGGTACAAGGATATGCATTTTCTGATAAAGAATGCAACTACTATTTTTTTTAGTAAAAAGCATATTCGCTCAAGGCTTTTGTCGAGGCAACTAGCCCAGCTATTCAATTTACAAAATCTAATCACTACCACCCAAAATCCACACATCCATGACGGTTACAAGGCGAAACAATAATCTGTGGTTTTCTTGAAGTCAAAACGTGGTAGCTCCATGAGGGGATCCTGAACTGGCTTGCCAGTTGCCATGCGAACCCCAGCTTCACGGTATTAAGCTACGCACATTGGCACCTCAAGTGTAGGAACAATGTTCCCAAGGCCCAACCGCACGCAAACCTCTTCTCATCTCATCTTGTTAGTGATTCGATGTCAGCTCCTACTTCCGCAATCTTCTGGTCCATAGAAGACTTGGCGCTGCTTGCGACGCTCTTAACATCAAGGTCGACAGCAAGGGACTTCACGAGGCCCTTGAGCATCTAGAGTAAATTAGGTTAAGGGCAACACATGCCAGAGCATGGAAAATTTATAAGAAATAACACAAGGAAGAAAATCGCAGCGCATGAACGCTGCAGTGATAGAATGATGAAAAAGGATACAAGAGAACCAATTGCAACAAGTGCCCGGTATTTTGAGTCGAAGTCTTGGGTGTCATCTTCAGCGATCTGCAAGTTCAAGAAATGTAAGAGATGGGATTTCTCTGGAAATTGCAATGGCTGGATGCAGTGAGATGGAAAACTCACTTCAAGGGCGGCAGAAAGAATCTGAGCCTGACTTTGTTCATCCTTTGATTCAATTGATAGAACAGCATAGCTGCACAGTAAATGTAAGGAACTTCAGAAATCTCGAACACTTTTTGTTCTCTAACACTGTGGAAGCAAATTTGCAATGGATAAATAGGTAGAATTCAACTTGAGACTCACTTCAGTAGAAGTGTGGCATATGCCAAGTGTGCATTCTTGCTAAAAGAAGACTTGCAGTTAGACACGGAATCAATGATCTGAAATTAGGAAATAAAATTGTCAGACTAGAAAAGAAATAGTAAATAACAGGCTAATATGTTTTATGCACAACAGACAACAAACTCAAAAGAGAAAGTAAATTGTTTTACTAGAGAACTGACCTCAGCACAGTGGATCCTCAACCACTGGTGCAAGCATGAGTTGTCAAACAAGTTTGTCACAGCTTTAAGAACTGTAAGCAAATTTGCTGGCTGTACAGGCGACGCAACAGCTTTACGAAAGGTTTCCAAAAGTATATCTACACAACAGAGGAACAGAGCTTTGTTCAGTACTATTTTCAGTAAAAGCCAGTTCCAGTGATTAAAATAGACATAGTGTAGACAATTAAACAATTTATGCTTGCAGAGTTGCGGATAATTGAGATGTGAAAGGCTGGGAATTAGCTCTTAGCAAAAAGAGTACTATCCAAAATACTACCATTCCCAGTTTCGATGGTCTTGAGAAGTAAAGAAGCTCCATCAGGATGCAACACGAACATTCTCAGAAAATCAATAACTGCAAGGTCAATAGACAACTTTCAGATCGACTGGAAACCTCCGCCGTAAAAAATGAAGCTTATAATAAATATTTAAAAGCAAGAACACAAAAACTAGCTCTCAACCCCATGCAGAGTGTGGCTGGATGCTAGGGATATAACTTAAGGCATGGATAAAACTACTGAATAAAAACAGGGAATCCCAATCAGACTATCGCAGCCAAGAAATTCAACAAATATAGATTTTCTTTATGTGGTTTATTAGACCAAGAGCTTCAAAAGTTACATGTTCCACCCCAACTCATGTGTATTGCTTGCTTCAAAATTCTAACGGCAACATGATGAAAATTACAAAATAAGATATACCCATTTTTCACAATTTAATCACACTTACCACTTAATCAAGGATTAAATAGTTGCAACTGTAATCAAGGATTTTTGCTGTAAACTTGGATCCAACTAGGCCAAGAGTGTGGTTCTTTTCTACTTTTTAAAGAGACAATTCAACAGGGCAATCAAACCAATCACTATCATGCTTACTATTTTTATGGTCCAAAGACGAGATGTACCTGGAAACATCATCTGCGGAGGCCAAGACCTCAATATCTTTACCAACAATGCCATATCAGCATCTGCAAGCTTACTTGTGTGATAAAATGATGTCTCTTTCAACACTTTCACTATGGCAGGTAATCTTGACATCTCCGTCTCAGACAGAGAAAATTGTTTCTGTTCCTGAATACAGATAAGTTAAAATTAAGCCATGTGTCAGTATATCGGATCAACTTCTTTTCTTTTGGAAATGATCATGATTCTAAACAAACTATGTGGAGGTATCGCCCACTAGACTGCCACTCTGCCAGAAATTAAATGCAGCCAAAGTCCAACCACAACAGCCAAAATTAAATGCTTTGATCCAGATCTTAGATGTTGTAAATAATGTGTAACTAAATGTGCTCCAAAAACACAAACTTAGTTTACTCCACAACATACCAAAAGCACAAGTAACAAGTCAGTAAGTAATTTAGCAGGTTGCTTTAGGTTAATAGATATATGCTATTCATGCTTCACATTAGCATCCCATGTTCACCAGCTTGAGCCTACTTAATAGTTAATACGTGTTTGGGATTTATAACAACTTTTAATCAGTTCCGTCACTCGGGTAACTTAAGTGCCGTCCCCATCACCTCCCTTTCAACATACTTCAATACATTATATTTCTCAGTGCAAGACAACAAGTCAATTAGCATGCAGGAGACAAAGGTGCCTAATGCTTTGGAATAGATCTAAAAGCACATGGAAGACCTAATTATAAGACCTAATGCTTTGAGCATACCCACTGCTCAAAACTCATTGACATATAAGACCTAATGCTTTGGAATAGATCTAAAAGCACATGGAAGGATGTAAACAAAACCACATTTTCTAGGTTCTGGGAAGAAATAATGATATGTTAATTTTTGGAATAAACAAAAGGTGCTAGGAAATAATCTTTTAGATTACCGAATCAGATGAAAATTTTGAATTGAACTCTGCAACTTTCTTTAGGATTCCATCGAACTGAGCCGTCTCAAATGACAGCATTCCACTCTGCAAATCAAATAAGCAGACTCCGGGTTAATTCGTAAGAGCTAAAAGGTACGTAAGACAACTCACGTATTATTTTAATGGCAACTTGCTTCTGGTTTAAAATATATAAAAAAGAAATCAATCAACAGTTACTGTAACAAAAGATCAGGAACCTGATTGGATCAGAATTTTGATCTATACTGCCTTTATTGTTTTGCACAAGGCTTTGTTTGACTTGGCAAGAAAATTTGACCATTAGCTCTTGTATATATATAAATTATATTAATATAATCAATATTGTTGAAATTTCTGTGAATCTATCAGTCTTCCTGTAACTTAAAACCACTCTTCAGTTGTAATACTTGTATGCAAGATATGTCGTTTACTCATGGTGCAAACATTTTATTAACAACAAGGCAACCAAGGAAACAAGTATCGACCACTACCAAGGGACGCAAAGGGGTCAATTAATATAGCCCAACATTAACACTAAACTCTTACACTTGCTAGTAAGCTTCACCAATACAACAAGTTTCACAGATCAAGTGTCTTTCAACTGAGCCTTAAGTCCAAGTATCAGTTTTAACTTTTAATTACAAAGTAAATAAGCGTAACAATCATCAAGATCAGTAGTACCTTTGGTATGTGCTTGAAAATTGGTTTTGGAGCATTACCTGCATAATATGTATTATGTGATTCAGGATACACCCCAAAAAAAGTACAGCAAAGGGTTGCAATTTAATACTAAGAAAAACGGTGGGAAAAAACCAGCTCGATTTCCAAGATTAAGGCATGGATATTGAATACGAACCATTTGATGATGATGGTTGCCCAGGTACATACGCGTTGGCTGATACAGAATCAACTTGGTTGTCAGAACTCAGAAGCAGCAACCAACAGGTAAATATGTAACAGTAGCCAGCAAAACAACAAGCTTACCCCCAGTATAGGGATCCCGAAAAGATGGATCTGGAACAAAGTTGTTCTGGCCAGAATTCTGCAGTATAAAATCTACAACCTGTTGGCGATATGTCAAAGGCAGATTTTCTTTTAGGAGCCACTTGTCCGCGACTGTGTATGGATCATCTACAATGAAAACGAACACAAATGTAAAAGGTGCATACAAGAACCTTGAGAATAAAAGCTCTCACGTCAATGCACATGAAAGACAGAAAAAATCATGATGTATAGACACTTAAATGTACCATATAAAACCAAAGCATAGCAGAGAAAATCACAGAAAATAGAATACAAGTGTACAGTACCTGAACGATTATAGGGCAGTTTTCGTATGGGTTCTCCATCTCCAATATCAACATTAAAAACTGCAGAAATATTAGAATATCGTAAGAAAACAAAAGGTTAGCGCAAAACATATACAATTAAACTCAACTTACCAAAATCATACCGAACACCATCATGAACCTGGCCTTGAGCAGCATCACCAGGTCCATCCACTACTTCACCAATCTAGCAATTTTGTTGGGCAAAAAATAGGACTAGATTAACTCAAAGTTAAAGGGTATAAACAAATAAATGCAGTACCATGTCGAGGACAGATGGCTACAAGAGTGCATAACTATATCTTTATGCGATAAAATAGCCCATGTCAAAAGCATAGACCATTACAGCTAGAGATTGAATCATTATGCAGTGAGAATGAGCATCAGACGTTCAAGAAAAGAATGATCATCAGATAACTAGCACTCTAGCAGCCTACTAGTTAAACAACTCTTATCAAAACCAAGTAGTAAATGTAAAACCACCAAGATATTGCACCAATCCTCAACTATGCAGATTATTTAATGTGATCAGGATGTAGACTTGGGTAAACATAATGTGAAACTGAAAAAGGTCTAAAGCAGAAAGGGGCCTACTTTGTCCCATTTTAACTCTGCCGAATTCCATGAATACGCAACACCATTGTCCCCTTCTCGAACAATTAATGTTTGTCCATCAGAGTTCCCTGCTCGAACAAAACGTTAGAACAGGTAAATTTATTAAGAAAAGATATTATATCAAAACACACACTAAACTAAGACAGAATTTGAGCTATTTAAGCTTAAAGACCACATGATTCCATTGAACATTAGCTTTCACACTACTAGTCCCTATTCTTACATGCTAATCAATGATCAAGGCAACAGACTACAAGAAGGCTCTGAATATTTGTAGAAACTAGAGATTTTTCAAATAAAATACAGACTTTTCACATTATATTTTGAAATATAAATGTAGATTGCACCCATTTGATAACTAGCAGACCAGAATATATATTTAGCACTGGGTGTGATTTACATCTCAATAATATGAGGATAAAAAAAAGTGATATATAACCTGGAACTTGCAGTGCCTCCATCCCTGGAAGATCCATCAACTTAAGTCCACCAACAGTCTTTCTGCAAAAGCAAAAGAAAAAAACATATCATGTGTGAATGATTCCAGGGCTCCAATTTTCAGAGAATAGCAACAGTAGACAGACCACAGTCACTATCTATACAAGGAGATGACTGAACAATCTTAGTGATCCAATTTTCAGAAATAACATAACAATTGTCCCATGAGTAAACATAAATAGACCATGATCAACTGGCATCAAAACCTTGCAGAAGATAAGGGAATAACTTATGAAACAAGAGATGCCAACCTGCTAAGTGTGTATTGAGAAAAAAGATCTGTATAAGCTGCAAGTTCCTCATCACTGCAGAACCTGTTAGAATCTGCTGTCCATATCCTTGTAGTGCCATCGGAACAAGCAGTTACAATATCTCCATTTCCCAAGAATTTAGTATCCCATATACATCCTGGGTGTTCAATGCTTTGAATGCAGACACCATCTGTATTGTTTTACTCAAAAAAATCAGAGAATGGAAGTACATCAAGAACTTGCTGTACTACACACACACGTTTGGTTTTACTGATAGAATTTTCTTTCTCTACTGCACAAGTTCAGCAGGTGAGTATATAAGTTTCAGTTTCAGCATACTGGACAAAAGCAGAGAGAAGGGAAGTGTTTAACATTCAGTGAGCCACAACTTTTCTTTTTCTTTAGACAAGACAGTTTGTAGAATGGGTCATACCCTAACTTAATCAGATTTCATGAGTTGCTCAGAGAATATGTGTACAAATTCAACATGAGAAATGCCAGTGCATTTATAATACAAAATATGTCACCTTTCCATATTTTCAAAGAGCGATCCTCACTGCCACTAGCAATTAGACCAGAAGAATGTGCATCCACAGAATACACAAGAGAAGAATGCCCAATCATGTCCAGCAGGGGCTGACCTGTCAACGCCCATAACTTGATAGTGCTGCAACAAACAAAAGTATCATGTTTGATTGTGTGAACAAATAACGACCAGTGAAGAAGCAGAATGACAAAGACTGAGGGTTGGGTCAAAAACATTTTCAGCAAACCCAAGGAAACATTGTGAGCAAGAAGTTTATATGGGTATTGAGTACTCTTTTTTCACTTGCCTGTCATGTGACGCAGAAAGAATTCCTAGACCTGGCATTGAGGCTAAACATCTAACGGTGTCTGCATGTGACATAAAATTAGGTCAGGTTTGTATGTAATCGCACTGAAGAAACAACACAACAATATACTATACAAAAAATTATTGTGCTCTATAATAAAAAGGGATCTGATTTATTAGATCCGCAAATGATGTTAAATATTTCAGGCAAAGAATAACAAAACTTATGCATCAATGCAAGTGTCCAACCAGAATTTTCAGATGCCTCACTGAAAGTCACACGATAAAGAAAAATAAAGGACAATACAATATACACCACCATGCGAGATACCATTTCACACACAATCTTGTTAAACAGTGTTTTCTGCAGTAGAAATAAAGCAAAAAGGAGCAGAACTAAACCTGCATGTCCAGCGAACGTCTGTAGGCAAGTCCTTCCTTTCCATAGCTTAATAGTGGAATCACTTGAACCTATGAAAATGTGTGAATAAGTAAATTGTTAATCAATCACTAGATTTTTTTTGGTTCATAAATTTTTAAGAAAATCATCCAAGGAAAATACTGTGTTATGGAATCAAGATGAGCCAACAACTCTAAGAAAAGGATTATGTCATCACTAAAACAGAGCTCATACATAGTGCACCCAGAGTTCTTCTTCAACAAAAGGATTTTTTCTTTTTTTGAAAAGCAAGTGCAAGTATTACCTCCGTCCCTAAATAAATCCGCTTCTAGACTTTTTCTAAGTCAAACTTTTGTAATTTTGACCAAATTTATAGAAAAAAGAACAGCAATATTAATGACACAAAAATGTATCATTAGATACGCCATGAAATATATTTTCAGTGTACTTATTTGGTATCATAGATGTCGATATTCTTTCCTATAAAGTTGGTCAAACTTACAAAAAAAAATGACTTAGGACAGCTCTAGAAGTTGATTTATTTGGGGACGGAGGGGGTACAAACCAGGCAATTCGACTTCCAATATCACAGGAGCATGATTTTGATCCCCAATTTCAGTTTTCAACTGTTCTATAACAACCATCTAGTGCTAGTATCAGTTGCCAAAATACCAGACAACAATGATAAATCACATGAACAAGTTACATGATAGCAGTGCACCAATATACAAAATACATGCATAGGAATCAAATAAAATCATCAATGTGAAAAAAAAAAATCAGAAGATTTACCAGTGAAGAGTTCCCCTGTGGGCAGCTTTAGAACAGTTTGCACTGCAACCTTGTGCGCTTCCCAAACCTCTATAGCACTGCCATTTCTCCAACGTCTTACAGTACTGCATGCACAATGTGTATGTCAGTGAACAGTGAAGTAGAACAGAAGCACTATAGTAGGAAAAACTGGACATCTATAAGGACATCTCAGAAGAAATACTTCAAGCACAAAGTAATCAGTAAAAAAGCTTGGATAATGAAGCAACACAGAATACTGTTTTTCTATATTTTGCATACATTGTACAAAGCTTCAGGCATATCACTTTTTAAATTGACTGAACACAAGCAAAGGATGAACTCAGAATAAGCAAGCAAGCCAAGGAAAGATGCCACGAGGACAGGTAGCAATAGGAACTTAGGATTATACGCTGGTATAAGAGAGTTTACCAATCCATAGATGAAGAGATGATGTCACCGTTAGTGTCCACAGCGAGTCCAGTGACTTGCGAATTGTGCCCCTTCATTGTCTCGACAATTTCTCCTTTTTGCAGATCCCAGAGGAAAACAAATGTGTCCATTCCACCAGAGACGATTCCACCTTCAGGAAAACGGTCCGAAGGAGGGATCCAAGCCAATGGGCCGACAAAACTCGAATGTCCCGCGAGCGTCTTGGAGAGAACATATTCACTCTCCTTTTCTGGGTTCCGGGTCCAGAACTTCACGGTACGGTCCCGTGACGATGTTGCAATCCCAGAATCACCACATACACAGATGCCACGAACCTGTAGGAAGAATTACAAACTTGATAAGGGATACATGAAACAATTGTCTACATAATATAGGATGGAAAGAGGTAGTTATGACAATAATAAGGATGATCACAAAGAAATGGCTGAACAATACATGAAACAATTGTCTACATAATATAGGATGGAAAGAGGTAGTTATGACAATAATAAGGATGATCACAAAGAAATGGCTGAACTCTAAATTATTGAGTAATCTAATCTTGCGATTCAAGGATGGGCCCTAAATCAGTGGCACGACAAGAACATGGTGGAATTGTACTACTTCTCTGTTCTGATTACATAAACTTCTACGAGCAATCGCATTGAAACAGTGAAACTAATTTAACTGGCATTCACTGAATCACCAATCTACTTGCAATGACTTAGAAAAAATAGGGGAAAACAGCCAAAACTAGAGTGATCACACACCGACAAACCCCCTCGAGGTTACTCCCGCACTAAATCCACTGCCACATAGTGAACTCACACTAAGCATCAGCAGGTAAATTACATCATTCAAATGCACCCCGCAACTCCCAGGAACGCCGCAAGCGGACCGAGGCAAAACCCAGGAACGCAGGAACGCAGCCAAGCTAGATCGAATCACTGGAGGAATCCGCCACGAGCTAACAGATCAAAAGCCCCAGCGGTCCCGCCGGCGGCGGCAACCGAACCCCGAACCGGGCCGAAGGCTGAGACCGACGAGCGGGGCGCCGGGCGGATCGAGATTCGAGACCGAGGGTATCGCCGCAAGCTTGGAGCGGAAGAAAACGGAGACGGGCGCAAGCGGTGGAGAGAGTGTAGCGGGGAGAGTAGAGGGGAGAGCGGCGGCTTACGTCGTCGGCGTGGCCGTGCAGCTGGAGTCCGAGGCGGTACTCGGCCATGGCGCCGGCGTCTGGGGCGCGGCGGAGCGGGCGAGGGCGAGGGAGGATTGGTGGTGTGCTGGTGTTGGTGCAGGGAGACGAGTTTTTTTTTTTTTTTTTAGAGTTGCAGGGAGACGAGTAGAGCAGACGACGAGGAGTTGGAAAGTTTGGGAGAATGGGAGAAGCTCCCGTTTCGTTCACTTTTGTGGGCCGGGCCCTTCTCCTCTTTTCATACAGTCTGGGCCGTGGAAAAGCCAGCACGGGCGGTTTGGCATCGGAACTGCATCCATCGTGGGCAGAAAGATGGTGACTGGATGGATGTGGGGGCGGAAACTGGCCCAAATTGAGTTGGTCTCTTAATAAGCGAGCTTGGTGATTAGTTGAAAAGACACTGATCTTGGCTTATGCTAATTTTGTGTGAAAGAAAAATATTGTTTTATAGTTGAAAAGAAGTTAAATAAGCGTTTATAAACTGAAGTGAACAGAGCTAGCTTTGGTGCACCAAAGTCAGCCATGAGCCATGACCATGAACCAACGGCGAAATTGAACCGTCCGGCACGTGCCACTATTTTTTTTCGTTTTAGCGCATGCTGTGCTGACAGTTCAGACTGGACAATACTGAACATGAAAAGCTTTGATGAATTGTTATGGAGTTTCAGTATCCAAGTTTTTAAATGTTTATTACTGTCGCTGTTGAGAAAAAACGTATTCCTTGAAATTTTAAATCACTTCTTTTTGTAAATAAGTATATCTATTTCTTAAATGTATACTTCTAAATACTTTGCAAAATCATATAATCTAAGGCTATGTTCAGTAGGAGTTATTGCGTCTCCTACTGATTTGTTGCAAGTTCTATGGGTAATGGCCTTAACTACTTGTAATTTAGAACCGACGGCGACCTTCCTGGGGGCCATTCCTAAGGCCACCTTCGGCTTTCCTTGGACTGCTGCGACGGCGGCCAACAGTACCACCGCCGTGCGCCGGCGTTCCAGGTTTAGTCCGGCACTAATGACAGAACCCATGTACTTAACCTTGTTGGAATTCACCACCGACCCAAACAGACCAGACAATACGGCCAGCTGAAGTACATGCAAGACGTGTGCGCTAGAGAATCACGCACTTTTGCAGAAGAACTGAAGAATGCTGCTCGTGCTCTGTTTATCTTAAAACCAACCAACCAAACTGAAAAAAGAAAATTACTTTCTGTTACCATGTTTATTTACACTGGCTGATATACTAATAGTCTAATACTATAGGAGAACAAAAATCAAGAACACTAATGAGTACACGGGGAGGAAAAGAGAGAGAACGTGAGCGCCAGAACACGATTGCTTGAAATTACAGGACGCAGCTGCATGTTCCAGCAGCCTGGAAAAAAAAAGTACCAAAAAAAGGGGAAATTCTGTTTATCAATCACAAGGAAGGACACGAAGAGGGAGAAGCATATATGATCAGGCGGCGAGAGCGGCCACCCTGCCCCTGCGGCCGGCGGCGACGCGTCCATGCCCCGGGGCGCAGCTGTGGCTCCTGGGGAACACGGCGGCGGCGGAGGAGGCGGAGTCGAAGTCAAAGGGCCCGTCCTCGTCGATGCGCGCCATGGCGGTGGCGGCGACGCTGTGGCTGCGCGGCACGGCGGCCGGGTGCCGCTGCCGCTCCAGCTCGGCGGCGCGGCGCTGGGACGCGGCGCGGATGAGCTCCCGCAGGTCGTCCTCGTCGGCTCCAAAGGAGGAGCGGCGCGAGGAGGAGGAGGCGAAGCTGCTGGAGGCGCCGGCGAAGGTCGGGTAGCCGAAGGCGGCGTCGGCCGGGAGGTGGCCGGCGCAGCCGGTGAGGCTGCGCACGTACAGGTCCCGCGCCGCGCTCAGCGCCCGCCGCGGGCCACGCCACAGCCAGCTCACGTGCTGCCGGTGCCGGCCCAGCTTCCCGCCTCCGCCCGCCGCCGCCGCCGCTCCACGGCTCATGCTGCTGCTGCTGCCGGCTGCCGGCTGCGGCCTCAATTCCGCCGCTGCACGTGCTGGCTGCATGCAGAATTAATCAAGCGGTGGATAATCCGATCGGCGATCGATCAGAGTTGAGAGCAGCAGCAGCAGCAGCTAGCTAGCTTCTTGAGTTGGTGGCGAAGAATCGAAGCAGGGCAAGGCAAGGCGATGGAATGATGATTAGCCGGAGATGTTTTATTATAGACGGGCAATCTGCGAGGAGGAGGAGGAGGTTTATTTATATATATACACGTAAGTGGGGATTGGGGGAACGGATGAGGAGGAGAAGAAAGAAGATTGGGTCAAAGAAAATTGTGAACAGACGACTGAGATTCTGAGTAGAGCAGTCGGGAATCGGGGTATGTGTAAACAGGGGTTCTAAAGCTTTAGGCTTTAAGCGCACTATTGCTGACCATTTCTAAGACCTATCTGCTGTATGTCAACTAGCGTTTGGTTCTTGCATTGGTTGGTTGTCGCCGTCGCTCGCCCATGGTGGTAGAGGTACACGCCGACGGGAACGGGAGGGAGGGTGATGGTTTCGACCGGAGTGCGAGCTAGCGTGTGGAGTGCATGCCAATTGCCGAGCTAGCTAGGTGCCGCTGCCTTTTCCCGCTTGTCTCGTCCGCTTGGCCTTATCCGCTTTCGTTCCTTCCCCCTGTCGGCTGACGTGGTCATGTATGATTGTTACGTTGCTGATATACCTACGCAAAGTAGTAACGATAATAATTCTACTTATATTCTATACTCCCTCCGTCCTAAAATAAGTGTTGTTTTAGGATTCTGACTATCTCCTTTTAATCATTCGTTTTATTCAAAAAAAATTTAAAAAATAATTATTTATTATGAAATGATTCATTATTAGAAGTACTTTAATCTTGATTTGTTTATTTTCATATTTTTGTAAATTTTTTGAATAAAACGAATGATCAAATGTTAATTTTAAAAGTTAAAAACGACACTTATTTTAAGACGGAGAGAGTATGTATATATACATACATGGCTGATTGATGACTATCCGCTTTAAATTTGCTCTAAAAACTCTCTCTCTCTCTCTCCCTCGCTGCTTGCCATGTCTCTCGACGATATTTTTTTTAGGGTTATTTTTTGTGGTCTTACTGACTCTAAGACAACTTCTGACTTTAACCGAAGTTGTAGTACTCTACAAGATATAGAACTTTTTAGTTAAAACTTTTTTATTTAAAATTGTTTAGACTCTCTAATATTCATTACAAGATCCACTGGAGTTAAAACAAAAAGAAACAAACATTCACTTAATGTCCTAATGACAAAAGACTTCATGGTGCAGTGTTAAGTGAGTTTCACATTAAATCTCATGTCGCCCACCTTTTTTCCTATTTTTCCTATATATGCATATACATATCCTTGAGTGTTAACGGCCCACAAGGAAACATATATTCTTGAGGGGTGTTACATTCCATAGGTGTCTTGGGCACTCAAGAAAGCATATATACTTTTGAGGAGTGTTACATTTCCTTAGACATCATCGACACTCAAGGAAACATATATCTTCAGGATTATTTCTTTGTTTTCCTACATACACATATTCTTCAGCGTCATCGACCCACAAGGAAACATATATTCTTGAGGGGTGTTACACATTTCCTTAGATATCATTGGTACTCAAGGAAATCTATATCCTTGCGATTATTTGTCCTTGTTCCTATATATACGTATCCTTGAGTGTCATTATCCCGCAAGAAAACATATATTCTTGAGGGGTGTTACATTTGCATGGGTGTTATCAGCACCCAAGGATATATATTTTTTAGGAGAAATTGTGTTCTTGCCCTTGTCCAGTACTCTAATTATGATTTTGCCCCTATTTTTTTTTTACTTTGTGTTTGTACCTTTGCGAATTTTTATGAAGAGTCCGTTTGCCTCTCTGGTTTAGACGGCTGTTAGATGGACACAGATTAAAGGAATTAAAAAAAACAGAAATCTGAAAGGATAATGCGAAATTACCTCAATGCCCCTTATCTACTCAGCCAGACACAACAGGCGTCGGTCTCGGCCGCTCGGGTGAAAGTGAAACCGCGCGACGCGGCTTGCGGTCGCTGGTGAAGAAGCCGCGGCGGGCCGGCGGCGCTTCCAGGGCGGCGGCGGCGCTCCCAACGGTGCCAGCAGGTGAGGGCGGCGGCTGCGCTTCCAGCGGGCAGACGCGGGTTGAGGGCGGCGGCGGCCTCCAGGTGGCGCCGGCAAGCGGCCTCCAAGGGGCGCGCGGGCAGTCCGCCTGCATGGGCCGCAGCGAGGGGGCCGCCTGCAAGGGGCGCGGCCGAGCGACATCCAGAGGGGCGCGGTCCGCGGATCAACGCCGGTGTCAGCCTCGTCGAGGAGCCCCTCGACCCTTCCTCTGCCTCGGCGGCTTCGGGAACACGCGTGCCGTCTACAACTACGAGCTCGAGGGCGGCGGCGACGGCCTCGTGCTGGAGCTCGACGAGACGAGGTTCGGCTTCAGGACTAGCTACGAGCTCGAGTGCGAGACGACGGAGCCTGACCGGGTCAAGGAGGTGCTGGAGGCTGGAGCGCCTGCTCACGGTCGCCGGCGTGCCCTATGAGTATTCCCGGAGCAACGAGTTCGCCTGCTTCATGGCAGGGAAGCTGCTTCCTTGACTAGGCATGCCTTGTTCTTCCTACTCCCTTCGCACTGCATTGAACAGCTTGAATTGAATGTCACTGAATCACTGACGCGTTGATTAATAACAAAATATGAGTGTGGCTTCTCGTATTTTTGTATGCTTTGGTTTTGTGGCAAATGCACTTAATTCTGAGCGCAATCAAATTCGATTTCTCCCCAAATCCTTGTGGCAGGGAACCTCATGCTAGCAAAATATTGCAAAGGTACTGCCAAAATTATGAACTTTGTCAATATTAATTCTGAGTTAAAATAATTGCAAGTTATGCAGAATATATGTAACCAAATTTAATCAATAGTGTCAACATGTCTAAATCCAAATCAGGGATAAAATCACAAATAAGCATAAGAAACAGGAGCAAAATCACATGGGCATTTCTGTCCTTTTGTACAAAATATAACACCGTTAGAGGAGGATAACAGAGTAGGGGCAAACTGGTGCTTCATTTTGAAATCACAGGGGCAAATTTACAAAGTCATAAAAACAGGGGCAAAATCATAATTTTGATACAAAATAAGGGTAAAAACGCGTTTGCCCCTATTTTTTAAAAGACGATACAAGTTTTGCCGGATTTTTATGAGGCGAGAATAAGAAAACAGAACGACATCCCAAGAATATGTATCATCAGATGTTGTTACATTTCTTCAATGGTATTAAAAATCTGACCACTTACTTGTTTGCTTGGCGGCTCAATTCAAGAACTTGATTTGGGCGCGGCCAGCTCTAAAAGAAATACATATTTCCCTGAATCTCTACAATTAACAGCCCTTTCTTGAGAGCTGACCGTCATGAGTTATTTTCTTGGCGGTTTTGCTGCTTTCTATTTTCGACCCTGAAGACTATTCTATTTTTGTGGCGGCGCTTGTTCATATAGTACCATTGTATACGGATTTGATGAATTGTTTTTGTGTTTCATTACCCAAGTTTTAAATTGATTATTGCAGTCGCTACTAAAAAATGTATTCCTTAAAATTGAAAATCATTTTTTCTAATTCAATATCAATTTTTATTATATATATATATATATATATATATATATATGTATATGTATATGTATATGTATATATATGTATATATATAATATATATATATATATATATATATATATATATATATATATATATATATATATATATATATAAATAGACATTAAAATTATATATAGTCAGAAAAATCAAAACCGCTTTTTTTTACAACAAAATCAAAACGACATTCCTGGGGGCCGGCCATTGACGAGGCCAGGCTTTCCTTGGACTGCTGGGATGCGACGGCGGCGAACACTAGCACCGTCGTGCGCCGCCGGCCTTGCATGACCTGGGGCTCCGTCGAGTTCAGCCCGGCACCAAGGACAAAACTCATACATGTAGGTAGTTAGGACCTTGCTGGAATTCACCGGCCGAAAAAAGACTAGAAAACTGTTCTGTTTACAGACTTGCAGAACAAACATCAAGAACAGTAAAGGATTGAACAATAATGACCGCCAGAAACAATGGCATGAAAATTTACAACTGGAAGCAGCTGCTGCAAGTTCCAGCGGTGTAACAACCCAAAAAATCCACATAATCTAAAAATCCCAACCAATTAAAATTTTTCATTTATTTATTGTGAAAACCCATTTTTCTTGTGCAAGCATATAGGTTTCATTATGAAATTGGTAAATAAAGGAGTGTAGTTTGCATTTTAATTCCATTCACATAGAATAATAACTTATGCATCACATTTGGGATTTATTGCAATTTATGTTTGTATTTACTCAATATTTAAAATGGGCAATATATGTATATATACACTAAATTGAAAATAGAAAAGGAGAAAGAGAGTTAGGCCAGCCATTCGGCCAGCCGGGTCGCTAAGTCAGCCCAAGCCAGCCCGACCTTCCTCTCCTCACCTCACCGCGCGCGGCCCACGTTGCGGCTCGGCAGCGCGCGCGACCGGCACACACACGCTCGCGCTCGCTGCCAACCCGGCCCCGCCTGTCAGCCGCTCTCGCCCCCCCCCCCCACTGTTCTTCATCCTCACGAAGGCGACGCGCCTGCCGGGGGTGTCGCGCGAATGGCGTGACCCCGGTCCCACAGCCGACAGCATGGCAGAGCCCTGACCCCGCTGTCCCCCTCCTGTCCCCTCCTTTCTTGGCCACCAAGCGAGCCCGCGTGCACCCTGAAGCCCTAGCGTCGAGCGGCCGAAGCCCTCTGATCTACCGAGATCAATCGCGGCCGTCCGCCATGGGAACCTGCCAAGCTCGCCTATAAATTGGAGCACCCCGAAGCCCTACCCTCATTTCCCCTCGCCGCCACCGCAGCACAGACCGGCACACCGCACCAAACCGAGAGAGAGAGCGTAGGAGAAGGGCGGAGCAGAGGAGGAGAAGCTGCCGGAGCGCCGCCGCCGCGGAGCACGCCGGAGCCGGACACGGAGGAGAAGCCCGACCTGCGGACGAGGAGCGGCACGGCACTGCGATCGCTCTGCACGGCTCCGACTCGCCACTGCACCGCCATCCTAGCTTCACCGACACCACGGTGAGCCATCGCACGCCATGTCCGAACCTTGCCCTGCTTTTGCCATGGCGTTCCACCCTCGGGACGCGCAGGCACGAGCCCTTACCGGCTCGGGAAGATCACCTGCACCATGCACTCATTCGACCGGCCGAAACCCCCGGACTACAAGCTTGCTGGACCGAGAACGCAGCACGACGCGTTCTCGGCGGAGCGCGTTCACCACCGACGCGTTCCGACGCCGAATCACCCGTTCCGAGCAATCCGTCTAGCAACCGTATAGGTTAGAGCGTCGTGGAGCACCGCCACGACCCCCTTGAGCTAGCTACGCGGATCTAAGAGCTAGAGGAAGCCTGAATCGCCCTGGCCGCGTGCGCCGCGACCTTACCGGAGCGCCGCCGCGAGCCGTCGCCAAAAGAAGGTCATGCCATGGCTAAAGTTCGCCACCAGAGTGTTGTATGCTTCTCTGGCCTCACCAATTTGACAAGACCGCATTCGATTGAACCAATACTTGGTCGTAGCCGCGATGCCGCCTTCCGCCGTCGTCGGCGACACGCCGCCGCCACAACCGAGCACCTTAGAAAGCTCGGTAGCCAAAATTGGTAGTTGGTATACCACCACCATAGACCCTGGACGCGTATACATCTCCTAGAAGACCTCCTTAGCCCCGCCGGAACCTCACAGTCGCGATGACATCGCCGCCGACACGTTCCGCCTTGCCTAAATCCGTTCCGAGTACCCCCGGTCGCCTCGCGCTGCGGAGAAAGGCCGCCGAGGTTCGCCAAGTCTGCCTCGGCACCGCCGCTAGATAGCCGAGCCCCGAATCACGACTGTCGCCTTGGCTACGTGTGCCTCCACCTCGTCGGAGAACCGCCGTATGCCGAGGGAGAGAAGGAGGCCATACCACGACTCTAACCCGCCACCATCTGGTCGGACGACTGCCTGAGCACGCCAATTGGGGAAAGCCGAGCCCTGTCTTGCCGAAATATGGCCATCGCCGCCCTGTCATCGTCCGCCGCACCGGAGAGACACCGCCGCCTTGAACAGACGCCCTGGAACCCTGCTAGCACCGAATCTCCGATTCGCCCGAGCCTCCCCGGTAGACCTCGGGAGAACAGCACCCTCGGGCACCCAAATTTCCGATTCGCCCGAGCCTCACCGGGAGAGCTCGGGAGAGCAGCCCCCTCGGCACCCAAATGTCCGATTCGCCCGAGCCTCCGCGGAAGACCTCGGGAGAACGGCACCCTCGGGCGCCCAAATTTCCGATTCGCCCGAGCCTCCACGGGAGAGCTCGGGAAAGCAGCCCCCTCGGCGCCCAAATGTCCGATTCGCCCGAGCCTCCGCAGGAGACCTCGGGAGAACGGCACCCTCGGGCGCCCAAATTTCCGATTCGCCCGAGCCTCCGCGGGAGACCTCGGGAGAACGGCACCCTCGGGCGCACCAAATATCCGATTCGCCCGAGCCTCCCCGGGAGAGCTCGGGAGAGCGGCACCCTCGGCGCCCCGAATCTCCGATTCGCCCGAGCCCCGCCGAGCTAAACCGAACTATGCCGAGCTCCGCCGAGCTACCCCCGACCACCGCCGAGCTCCGCCGAGCTACCCCCAACCACAGCCGAGCTACCCCCGACCACCGCCGAGCTACCCCCGACCACCGCCGAGCCACGCCGAGCTTCGCCAACTCCGGCAACTCTCTGGGAACCAGCATCGAACACCTGGTGGGCGACCATCGGGTCTGTGTTCTGTTGAGACGCCACATGCCGCACTACTGGACCCGCGCGCCACGTGGACCAATCCCGAGCTGCCCCTGATTAACCGACCAGTTTTCCCATTTTCAGAAAATAGGATAATCTTCGGAAATTCATAACTTATTCATACGAAGTCCAAAAATTGCGCACCATATATCAAAATTCTCAGAAAAATGAGATCTACAATCTAAGACTGTGTTTGTATGCATTTGGCTCTTTATTTTATTGGATTTTTCTGAAATACTCTATAGGAGTCGCTGACGCGACTATTTCGTGTTCGATTTCAGAGCCGGAGGAGGATCTGACTAAGGAAGACGACCACGAGTACTTTCAGGAGCTAGGAGACAACTACGAAGGTGCCACGTCCCACCAAATCCTTGGATCCTAATTACGCATTGCAAATGACATTGTTGCTATTGCTTTATGATTATGTATGGATTGGTTGCATGGTAGTATATTTGAATTCCCTGCCTTGATAAGACTTTACCCTGCTGTCCGCTGCTAGGTTAGCTGCTGCTTAATTTACTGTTACTCTTCCACTACTTTCTACTTGCTATATGCTATGTGGTGGAATTGGGACGGTGTATAACTGATTATAACCACTGGGAGAGAGTGCTGCGTGCGTCTTGGGTGCGTGGTAAGGGTTGATGTCGACCAAGTGGGATGTGAGACGAGCCCATGGGGCAAGTCGTGCCGGGGGTGCAACCTGGGCATCCCCAAGCGAGATACCTGTGGCGGGTAAAGTTGTTGAGGAGGTTCCGGGTGGGATAGCCTTGGTGGTTTGAAGCCCGTGGACGAAGGTGCTGTGATAGCACGGGGAGAGTATCCCCTAAGTGGAGATGCCTGCTTGGTCAAACCTAGGATGGACTAGTTTCAGGTTCATGAGAATCCTTTTCTACTCACTCGCTTCTGATGGGCGGGAGACGGCTGGACTACTTGGTAGGACGGTGCCACTACTGCTAGGTTGAAAGGTGATAAGGGTGGGCGGAGACGGTCGATGGGTTCCCGTTCCGTTCTAGATGCACAGTACCACTGGATGGGCCCGGTACTGTGTCTCCCAGTCTCAGCATAACGGTGTAGGATCCGGAATATCCCAGGGCTGAGTGGTAGGGTGGCATCGACCTAGGCAAGCAAGCACCCGGAATTCTGCCTAGGTGTTTGCGCAACACCTATGATGGCTAATCTTGTGGGTAGTGAAACCTCTGCAGAGTGTACGGTTGATCGATCGATACATATGCCAACCTGTTGGCTATGGACCTTTCCTGTGAAGCTTCTACTAGTGTAGTGAGTGTTCTCTTCTCCCCCTGGATGACATTTTTCCGGCAGTGTACCCGTTGTGGTAGTGTGCCGCTGAGATAGGCCCGAGAGGGAGTTGGGCCTGTCGAATGAGAGTGAGGTGTGGGTATGTGAGGTGTGGTGATGGGAAAAGGGATGATGGTGTTAACTGGTGATAAAACTTGACTAATTAAACATTGATTACAGCTGCATAGGAAAACCTCAGCCTATAGGTCTGCTTGTATAGCCTTGCATCCACTTTCCACAAAGCAAATGCTGCATAGGTGGGCTCCGTGGCCAGTACAAATCGTACTGATAAATTTGCTGTCAGGTGACGAGAATGAGTACGACTTCGAGGGAGATGATGACGAGGAATAGGGTCACGTGCTACACTCAAGTTGGCCGTGAAGGATGAATCGCTTCCGCATCTTCTAAAGCTTCTCTGAATGTTGATTCCGCCAATGTGGCGATGTAATAAGTGTTTATGTAAGACTTATTTACCGTTGTATGGATCCTGGTGGCAACTGAGATATGGGTAATTTCGTGGATTGTCGCAAGCAATCTGTTGAATTACAATTCGAGCCTGTGGATTTCCCTTCGCGAAAATCGAGGTCGTTTCAAGCGGCCTGGCCGGCTTGGAAAAAAAGGGGAATGTTGTTTACGTGAAGTTTATCTTATACGTCCATTCATATTGGGATTTGGTTCCGTTCCTACTTTACATATAAAAAGTACCAGAAGTTTAATACTTTATCAAAGCGGATCATAGGTATGATACTCACCACGTATAAACAACACGGCCGCTATGCATTTCTGGACAGAAGGAGCCGATGAGGGAAGAGAACTAGAAAAGCTAGCATCAGGTGGGGAGCGCGGCCACCCTGCCCCTGCGGCCGGGGGCGTAGCTCCTGCTCCTAGGGAACACGGCGGAGGCGGAGGCGGAGGCGAAGTCATCGCAGGGCCTGTCCTCGTCGATGCGTGCCATGGCGGTGGCGGCGACGCTGTGGCTCATTGGCACGGCGGCCGGGTGCCGCTCCTGCTCAGCGGCGCGGATGAGCTCTCGCAGGTCCTCATCAGTGCTGGCGCCAGCGGCGGAGGAGGAGGCGCGGCACGAGGACGCGGCGAAGGCCGGGTAGCCGATTGCGGCGTCGGTGGGGAGTTGGCCGGCGCAGCCGGTGAGGCTGCGCACGTACAGGTCCCGCGCCGCGCTCAGCGCCCGCCGCGGCCCTCGCCACACCCAGCTCACGTGCTGGCCCAGCTTCCCGCCGCCCGCTCTGCTCATCCTGCTCCTAGCTGCGTGCGGCTTGCTTCAATTTATTCTTCGCTTTTGGTTTATTAAGCAACAAGCAAGCGATGGAGCTGCGAGCAGAGAGCAGCTTCTTCGAGTTGTTGGCGAAGAAGAAGATCAGGGCATGGCGATGGAATGATTAGCCGGAGATGTTTGAGGTTTATATATATAGATAGACTGCTAGCAACTATTATTAATCTCTGGCCATTTAATTTCTAAGACCTGCTAGCCTAGAGTACTATTTGCTGTGTACTGCATGCAATGCAATGCGATTAGCGTTTGGTTTAATTTGTTAAACCAAAACAAATTAAACCAAACGCTAATCGTATTGCATTAAACCAAATTAAAATGGAATGGAAGACAAGGACGCGCGGGGTGATGTTGGCTCTGTTCGCTGAAAGCTAAAAGCTGAAGGCTGAAAGCTAAAAGGTAAAAGCTAATTTCTTATGAGAGAAAAATACTGTTCTAGAGCTGAAACTGCTTATAAGCTCAAGCGAACAGAGCCGTTATTCTTATTGCGGGAGCCAAATGAGATGACAACAAAAGATGCCACGTCAATGTGTGCGTTGTTGCATGCCTAGAGTCCTAGACAGGTGCCGCCACCTTTTGTTCTCATGCCTTGTCCGCTTGGCCTTCGGCTTCTCGTTCCTTCCACCTATACGTCCATCGCGGTTGGCGACTGACGTGCGATTGTTCCTTGCTGATACCTACACTTACGTACATACAGAGATACACCAATTATTGTATTTGTGCGTATATGGCTGATCTGATGGCTACTAGTTTCTGTCTGCACAAAGGAAAAGGACGGGGAGGTGGCGCGAGTGTCTGATGCGCGCGCGTGTTTGGTTTAGGGGCCAAGGAAGTTGAGTTCGCCTGAGCCACTTTGGTGGAGCGTGTTTAGTTTCCAAATTTCTTCAAACCTTTTTAAAATCCTCTGCCACATCAAAGTTTTAGACAGAATATTAAATGTAAGAAAAAATAAATAACTAATTGCACACAGTTTGTCTGTACATATGTAGATGAATCTTTCGAATCTACCTAGATCATGTTTAGACAAAAGTTGTAAAATACAAACGAAAGTGTTACAGTATTAAAACCTAAACTTTTTCACCAACCAAACACACCCTCGGAATGAATTCATCTCATATTTGGTAAAGTTATGTTCAACCTAATTTTTTTTATTGAAGGAAGGAGTACAGAGGGATGAGTTGGATGACATTTAACATCGTCATTGGTGAGCCCACCTGTCATCACTCATCCTATTCTATTTTCTTTTTTTCTCTCTTATTATTATCTTTTTTCGTAGCTCCTCACGGGTGAGCTCGAGTCCAGCGCCGGCTGTCCCCGCGGATCGTCGGCCGAGCAATAGATAATGCGAATTAAAAGCGCTGGTCTCATAAGCTCTGTCGTACGTCATGGATCGTCTAATTCCGTCAGCCATAGCCGCCGCATGCATCTTCAATTATTCCAGCAGAAGATAATTAACAGAAGGGCACGGAACGGCGTGCTGCGTTTTGAACGTGTGTGATGGCAACAGCAACAGCAACAGCTATGTGAACGAGTCGCAAGTCGCAACGGCGTGCTGCGACTGCGATGCACGAGAACTGACAACTGAAATCTCCCCCAGCACTCCAGGCAGCAGCTACGACCTAGCGGCGCTCCGCCTGATCGCAACAGCGCCGACGACTGTTCCGTCTCGGTGCCACGTAAGTACGGGCCCAGGAAATTTTGCCCTAAAAACATGTAATTGGCTGGCACACACCGTAACCATGTGAATTTTTTCAGTACCATTAAAAATTCATGTATGTTTGTTAGAAGACACCACGCCGATTAAAATAATCATTTCTTAGCTTAGGTGAGAAAGAAGGTGAAGGAAATGTCTGAACTAACCTCGTCTTCAACCTCCAGCTCTTAGTTGATTATTTGCTGAAACACACTGTCCACCGCCGGTCCGCCGCCGCCGCAAACCGTGTGCTCCGTGAACGCCTGGATCTCCGCCGTGTGCCAGTGATTGATCATGGCCGTGTACTCATTGAGATTATATATGCATGGTTGAACACGTCCTGTTTGCATGGAGATGAGTGAATGGCGCGTTGGCTGGCTGCTGCTGCTAGCGGCAAGGGTACGTGGCCTGAAGGTGGTGATGCGCGCAAGCACAGCGAGGTCCGCCATGTCCTGGCGTGCAGGCGGAGCGTCTCCCGCGCCCACCCCTCGTCCTGTCGGCCTACTGCTCAGACTGCGCCACCACGCCGGCCTGCGCCATCTCCTGCACCACCGTCGGCGTCAGCGCGTGCCTGGTCACGGAGCGCAGCACCCTGACCGCCTCGTCCGTCACCACCTCCGACACCCTGAGCGCCTTCCTGCCGACGGCCGCACCGTGCGCCACCAGCTCCGCGCTCCGCGCGCCCTCCGCGCACCCGCACAGGCGGTCCAGCGCCGCCCGCACGAGCTCGCACGCGCGGCGCTCTGCCCCGTCGTCGAAGAGCATGTCGATGAGCACCGGCACCACCGCTTTGACGCGGTTGCGGCCCCACGCCGCCGTGCGCACCAGAACCTAGACCTGCTGGACGAGGACACCGGCCTGTCGCCGCGAGAGAGAAACAATAATCACCTAAGAGCCGGAGGTTGAAGACGAGGGTACTATGGACATTTTTTCTACCTTCTCTCTCTTCGAAACTGAGAAATGCTTATTTTAATCGGCGCGGTGTCTCCTGGCAAATATACACGAATTTGTAATGATACTAGGCAATGTGACGGAACCGCCTAAATCACATGGCCCACAGGCACCTGTCATTGTCACTAATGACCTCTGACAGCCGGGTCCGCGTCCCAAATGATCTAGAAGGTTCTGCCGGGCTACATTAGCGCCCGATTTCCTCCGACAGGATCCCATTGCGAAGTCATTACAGAATTACAACATTTCATAACAAATTACATCAGAGTGAAAGCGCGGAAAGGTTACAAGGTACTTAGATTACAAACCATTTGTCCAAATACGATTGAAGTACGAATATTACAGACCATAAATAAAAATAAGTAGCAGTGGAATGACAACAATATTAAGTATTTAACGATAAGAACCCTGCCCACGGGTTCAACATTACTCCTCCTCACATCCCTCCTGTACCACTGTTACACAGCAGGGGGCGAGACAAACCTCCGGCTGCTGTGTCCCTGCAACATGGGGTTAACAAACCCTGAGTACTTGGGTACTCCGCAAGACTTACCCGACTAAGAAAAAGGAATGAGACTCAGGAATGCAGGCTGAGGGGAGTCAAGGTGAGGCTTGAGCAAGAGTCAAAAGTTTTGCAGAAAAGCATTACTATCCTATTTCAATATTTTAACTCAGTCTTATTTTAATCATATCCATAATTCTAAATTCCTTTCATATATCATTATACCTTCGAAATTCTTACTCATTCTCAAAAACACCTAGTTTCGAACCACTTTTCAATTGTTGGTCAAAGGATCAAGTCTCCATATCCGAGGAGCAACGACGATTCGAATCGATTAGTACCCAGCTGGGGATCCCTATCCACACTGCATATATAGCACTTAAGCTTGCATATACCAACTCCGGCTACCACGATTTTTCTACCCCTGAACCGGTCCTGCGCCACCCGAGAACACAGTACTCCTCTGCTCTTCAGGCACGCCGGCCACGAGGGTACACGCTGCTCTCGCCATCTCTCCACTCCCAGTGCGTGGTTGTCGGTTCAAGCAGTAGAGCCACCGGAGTCAGAGCTTTCCGTAGTATGTGGCTAGTTGCAAAGTCTCGATCACAGCAGGCCTACAACGAACGGTCCCTAATTCTTTTTCCGCCGGCGACATTGCATTGGGACTCTAACCCAAGTACAAGTGTCCCAACGGTTTTCAAATCCCTTTTCCGCCGATGGTCAAGCATTGGGACTCCAACCCAAATTCACAACCAACGAACGGAAAATCTCTTTCCGACGGTTAAGGTGCATTGGGGCTGCTACCCAAGTACACAATTTCCGAACGGACTCATACCCCATTTCCTTTTCTCAAGATTCATAATTGTCACATTTTCATGGGTCAAAATAGCCTTTTCATGCAAATCTAAATTGATTAAGCAGGGCTAAGCATTTTCGAACATTTTTATTTTTAAACAGGTTTCCGGGATATTATGTATCAAGGCAGGTAATGCATCAACATAGGTGACAAACAACTCCTAACAACCTAATGCAGTAATAGACTCAAGTTATAAATATTTTGTAAAACACAAGGCGGGGCTGAATGCACCGAGGCTTGCCTTGAATCGTGTACAGCGTCGGGTCGGGATCAGTCCCGCAGATGTAAAATCCTTGGATGGCTTCTGGAGTGACCTCTTCAGCAGTAGTCTCGACCTGGACCTCCTCGGGAACGGGCACTACATGTATACAATGATGTATGCTTAGCATGGCATGAGGACAACAAACGAAATGCTTAAAAGTAAGCCATTAAGATCTTGAGTACACTTTCCTTCACGGTAAAGTTGTAAACGCTTCACGGAAGGTAAAAGCAGAGTTTCTTACTTTTGTTTTATTGACCATTTTAACGGTCATAGAGAGCCGCTACACAGCTTTACTACAACCAACATGCGACCCTAATACTTCTGTCAAGGATCACTATGGTGAAAGACCCTTGAAGTCAATCAATCCAAAATCACACCAAACAATAGGGATTATTCGCTTAGATTAATTCTACTAATCGAATACCCCATAACTAATAAACAAGCATCCTAATAGTTTCCAATTGAGCTCAAACTTACCCAACAGATAGATCTTACCCTAAAACAGTACCAGATAAATTTTCATGATTTTTGGATAATTCAGGAATTTCTTAAAATTGATCAAAGTTACATTTATTAATTAATATGCTGATTTTTAGTTCCCACAGAAAATGTCCAAACCCTATATCTAATATTTTTATAAAATACTACATGCTCCAGAGAGTACCCACAATTATTTTCATGATTTTTAGATCAATAGAAATAATACTATAAAAATAACAAACACAGGAACTATTCATAGCAATTTAAAATAGAAATCCATTTGAAATTCTAACGGGAAAATGGAAAACGCCTTTCGGCCTAGGACGGCCCAAGTCAGGCAGGCCGGCCCACTCGGCCGCTCCCGCACCGGCCCACATCCAGGAGCCGAGTCGAGGCGCTGACAGGCGGCCCCCGCCTGTCAGTTCCTCCTCCTACCTCACGCCGCGTCCCGGCATGCGCGCGCACGCGACGGTCGACCGCAGACCTCTCCGGCGGTGACCCTAACGGCGAACCCAACCACGCCCGACCACTCCCCAGCACCCCGCGGACTACCCAGTACCCTAAGCCCAAACACTAGGCGTCTCCGACGAGTGCAGACTCGCCCATGGCAGTCGCGACGACACGGCTACCCTGTTCCGGCCGCGAGAGTGCGGTGGAATTGAATAAAAAGGCCAGGGAAGGACCAGGAGCTCACCACGGCTCTAGACCGATGGCTGGCCGAGGCTGAGATGGAGCGGAGCGACAAGCTTGACGACGGCGGCGGCGTGCAACGGCTCGGCCTCGACGACGAAGTCGCGTTCCGGTGATCCTAGGGGACAAAATGGGACACCACTGCGAGCATGCGCTAAGGTATGACTCAGAGAGTCGTAAATGGAAGGTCTAAGGTAGAGAGGCTCACCACAGCGAGCTCGACGCGAGAGAGGTGGCTGCGGCGGTGCTCAGTCGGGCCCGAAGACGACGGCGTGCGTTCCGGGGCCCTCGACGCACGGAAGTTGAACCACTGAGGCACAAGCTGTGTTCAAGGATCCAGTGAGGCTAGAGACGAGCGGAATTTGGATGAGGAGGTCGGAGTGCGGCCAATTTTTGGCTCGAAGCCGAGGCGGGTGCGGCGGTGGTCGGGAAAGGATGGGACACAGAGGAGGGTGTCGTTGCCCTTTAAGCCGGCCAGAGGGAGGGACAAAAGCGGCATAGGGCGGCGCGCGATCTCCTGCACGGGAAACGACACCGGGGACACGATCCCGGCCGGCACGGACGGCGGCGCGCGCGCCCGACACGGCGGCGGTCGCGACTGTGCGCGAACAGAGAGAAGAGGCAGAGTACTGTAGCTCGTTTGAATGCCATTCAACCGGTTTTTGACCAATTTCTCGAAATTTTGTGTGTCAACATGGAAAGGTGTAAACATAAAAGTTATAGTGTTCGAAATTCTGAACAACATTGGTTTTGGGATCAACTCCAAATTTTGAATAATTTTGAAACTATTCAAAAGGGGGTAAATTCGCTATTTGAAATCCATTTCTAATCCCATCAAATTCTCTGGATTTTTCACAATAACTTTAAAATCTTCAAAAATAAAAGTTGTCCTATTTGAGGAGCTCTACAACTTTAATTAAATAAGTTTGGTCAGATTCTCAAAAGTTTTTAAATTAGCATTTCAAATTTGAATTTCAAAGTGATAATTAGGGTTTAATTTGAATTTCTATTAAAGAACTTCAAAAACACCCAAAATAAAAGTTGTTCTATATAAAAATATCTACAACTTCTATTAAGGGACCATCACCAAATTCCAAGTGGATTTTAGTTTAGAGTTTTAGGGCCCGATTAGGGCTTAGTTTGAACTTTCCTTTTTGATTTATTTTTAATTCTCAATTGATACTTCAATCACAACATCCAAGGCATTTATCAATGAATCACTCTAAGGACCCTAAGCACAATCAAATGCAAATGCTTAATAATAAACATGATGACATGGAATAATTAATTAGCCGTAATACCCGAGGTATTACAGCCCTTCCCCCTTAAATAAATCTCGACCCGAGATTTGATAGACGATAAACCTTAGGGTTAAGTAATGGAAAAGAAAATGTCTCAAGTAAACCCACTCTAGTTTCTACCATAAGATAATAAGGGAAGTTTATACCGACTACAACCAGAAACTTTACATTTACAATGTAGCAAAGAATTCGGGGAAGTTCTCGGCGAGATAGTCTTCAGACTCCCAGGTGACTTCATCCTCGGAATGTTCGCTCCATTGAATCTTGTACCATCTTGTAGTGGTCCTCCGAGTGACGCGATCCTTCTGATCCAAGACTCGGATAGGATACTCAGAGTACGTTAGGTCGGGTTGGAGCTCTATTCCCTCAACGTCCACGACTTGGTCTGGTACCCGAAGACACCTTTTGAGTTGTGATACATGAAAGACATTGTGTACGGCTGAGAGATGATCTAGTAGCCTCAACTTATAAGCTACTTTCCCATGACGAGCTATGATTTGAAATGGTCCAATGTATCGAGGAGCTAATTTTCCTTTAACTCCAAATCGATTAATTCCCTTCATGGGCGAGACTTTGAGATAGACATAATCTTCTGTCTTAAACACCAAGGGACGACGCCTTTGATCGGCGTAACTCTTCTGTCGCGACTGTGCAACCTTCAGGTTATCTTGTATTTGCCGAACCTTTGCTTCAGTCTCTTCCACCAAGTCAACGTCGAAGTACCATCTCTCCCCAGGCTCAGACCAATTCAGTGGTGTTCGACACATACGACCATATACCGCCTCAAACGGTGCCATTTTGATGCTTTCTTGGTAGCTGTTATTGTACGAAAATTCTGCCAGTTCCAAACACTCATCCCAAGATTCGGTGTAATTGAGTGCACATGCTCTCAACATGTCCTCCAACACCTGGTTGACTCTCTCAGTCTGTCCGTCAGTCTGCGGATGGTATGCTGTGCTATGTAGAAGCTTTGTTCCTAGTGACTTATGGAAAGCTCTCCAAAAGTTGGAAATGAATTGAGAACCTCGATCAGAGACAATGGTCTTGGGCACACCATGAAGCTTCATCAAATTCTGGATGTACAGCTTTGCATAGTTCACTGCAGTGTAAATGGTCTTGACTGGGATGAAATGGGCTTGCTTAGTGAGGCGATCAACCACAACCCAGACTGAGTCAAAACCCCTGGGTGTTTTTGGCAGACCTACGATAAAATCCATGCTAATGTCCTCCCATTTCCATGCAGGAACAGACAGTGGTTGCAGTTCTCCACCGGGCTTCATGTGTACAGCTTTTACTTTCTGACAAGTGTCACACCTCGCTACATATCGAGCGATCTCTATTTTCATTTTGGTCCACCAGAACTTTTGCCTCAAATCCTGGTACATTTTACTGCTCCCAGGGTGGATGGAGAATCTAGTCAAATGTGCTTGTGACAGAACCGCCTAAATCACATGGCCCACAGACACCTGTCATTGTCACTCATGACCTCTGACAGCGGGTCCGCGTCCCAAATGATCTAGAAGGTTCTGCCGGGCTACATTAGCGCCCGATTTTCTCCAACAGGATCCCATTGCGAAGTCATTACAGAATTACAACATTTCATAATAAATTACATCAGAGTAAAAATGCGGAAAGATTATAAGGTACTTAGATTACAAACCGTTTGTCCAAATACGATTGAAGTGCGAATATTACAGACCATAAATAAAATAAGTAGCAGTAGAATGACGATACAACATTATTAAGTATTTGACGATAAGAACCCTGCCCATGGGTTCGACATTACTCCTCCTCACATCCCTCCTGTACCACTGTTACACAGCAAGGGGCGAAACAAACCTCCGGCTGCTGCGTCCCTGCAACATGGGGTTAACAAACCCTGAGTACTGGGGTACTCCGCAAGACTTACCCGACTAAGAAAAAGGATTGAGACTCAGGAATGCAGGCTGTGGGGAGTCAAGGTAAGGCTGGAGCAAGAGTCAAGAGTTTTGCAGCAAAGCATTACTATCTTATTTCAATATTTTAACTCAGTCTTATTTTAATCATATCCATAATTCCAAATTCCTTTCATATATCATTATACCTTCAAAATTCTTACTCATTCTCAAAAACACCTAGTTTCGAACCACTTTTCAATTGTAGGTCAAAGGATCAAGTCTCCATATCCGAGGAGCAACGACGATTCGAATCGATTAGTACCCAGCTGGGGATCCCTATCCACACTGCATATGTAGCACTTAAGCTTGCATATACCAACTCCGGCTACCACGGCTTTTCTACCCCTGAACCGGTCCTGCGCCACCCGAGAGCACAGTACTCCTCTCCTCTCCAGGCACGCCGGCCACGAGGGTACACGCTGCTCTCGCCATCTCTCCACTCCCAGTGCGTGGTTGTCGGTTCAAGTAGTAGAGCCACCGGAGTCAGAGCTTTCCGTAGTATGTGGCTAGTTGCAAGTTCTCGATCACAGCAGGCCTACAACGAACGGTCCCTAATTCTTTTTCCGCCGGTGACATTGCATTGGGACTCTAACCCAAGTACAAGTGTCCCAACGGTTTTCAAATCCCTCTTTCCGCCGATGGTCAAGCATTGGGACTCTAACCCAAATTCACAACCAACGAACGGAAAATCCCTTTCCGACGGATACGGTGCATCGGGGCTGCTACCCAAGTACACAATTTCCGAACGGACTCATACCCCTTTTTCCTTTTCTCAAGATTCCTAATTGTCACATTTTCATGGGTCAAAATAGCCTTTTTATGCAAATCTAAATTGATTAAGCAGGACTAAGCATTTTTTTATATTTTTATTTTTAAACAGGTTTCCGGGATATTATGTATCAAGGCAGGTAATGCATCAATATAGGAGACAAACAACTCCTAACAACCTAATGCAATAATAGACTCAAGTGATAAATAATTTTATAAAACACAAGGCGGGGCTGAATGCACCGGGGCTTGCCTTGAATCGTGTACAGCGTCGGGTCAGGATCAGTCCCGCAGATGTCAAATCCTTGGATGGCTTCTGGAGTGACCTCCTCGGCGGTAGTCTCGACCTGGACCTCCTCGGGAACGGGCACTACACGTATGCAATGATGTATGCTTAGCATGGCATGAGGACAACAGATGAAATGCTTGAAAGTAAACCTTTAAGATCTTGAGTACAACTTTCCTTCACGGTAAAGTTGTAAACAATTTACGGAAGGTAAAAAAAATAATGTTTCCTACTTTTGTTTTATTGACCATTTTAACGGTCACAGAAAGCCGCTACACAGCTTTACTACAACTAACAAGCGACCCTAATACTTCTGTCAAGGATCACTATGGTGAAAGACCCTTGAAACCAATCAATCCAAAATCACGCCAAACAACAGGGATTATTCGCTTAGATTAATTCTACTAATCAAATACCCCACAACTAATAAACAAGTGTCCTAACAGTTTCCAAATGAGCTCAAACTTACCCAACAGATAGATCTTACTCTAAATTAGCACTACATAAATTTTCATGATTTTTGGAGAATTCTGGAATTTATTAAAATTGCTCAAAGTTACATTTACTAATTAATATGCTGATTTTTAGTTCCCACAGAAAATGTCCAAACCCTATATCTAATATTTTTATAAAATACTACATGCTCCAGAGAGTACCCACAATTATTTTCATGATTTTTAGACCAACAGAAATAATATTACAAAAATAACAAACACATGAACTATTCCTAGTAATTTAAAATGGAAATCCAGTTGAAATTCCACGGGAAAAATGGAAAACTCCTTTTGGCCCGGGACGGCCCAAGTCAGGCAGGCCGGCCCACTCGGCCGCTCCCGCACCGGCCCGCGCCCCAGGCGCCATGCCGAGGCACTGACAGGCGGCCCCCGCCTGTCAGTTCCTCCTCCTACCTCACGCCGCGACCCGACACGCGCGCGCACGCGACGAGCGACCGCAGGCCTCGCCGTCGGCGACCCTAACGGCGAGCCCAACCATGCCCGACCACCCCCCAGCACCACGCGGACTACCCAGTACCCTAAGCCCAAACACCGGCACCTCCGACGAGTGCAGACTCGCCCATGGCGGTCGCGGCGACACGGCCACCCTGTTCCGGCCGCGAGAATGCGGTAGAAGTGACTAAAAAGGCCAGGGGAAGATCAGGAGCTCACCACGGCTCTATTCCGACGGCTGGCCGAGGCTGAGATGGAGCGGAGCAGCGAGCAAGACGACGGCGGCGGCGTGCAACGGCTCGGCCTCCACGGCGAAGTCGCGTTCCGGTGATTCTAGGGGACAAAATGGAACGCCGCTGCGAGCATGAGCTAAGGTATGACTCAGAGAGTCGCAAACGGAAGGTCTAAGGTAGAAAGGCTCACCACAGCGAGCTCGACGCGAGAGAGGTGGCTGCGGCGGTGCTCTGTCGGGCCCGAAGACGACGGCGTGCGTTCCGGGGCCCTCGACGCACGGAAGCTGCACCACTGAGGCACAAGCTGCGTTCAAGAATCCAGTGAGGCTAGAGACGAGCGGAATTTGGGTGAGGAGGTCGGAGTGCGGCCGATTTTTGGCTCGAAGCCGAGGCGGGTGTGGCGGTGGTCGGCGAAAGGATGGGGGCACAGAAGGGGTGCCGTTGCCCTTTAAGCCGGCCAGAAGGAGGGACAGGAGCGGCATAGGGCGGCGCGCAATCTCCTGCACGGGAAACGGGACCGGGAACACGATCCCGGCCGGCACGGACGGCGGCGCGCGCGCCCGACACGGCGGCGGTCGCGACTGTGTGCGAACAGAGAGGGGAGGGGCAAATCACTGTAGCATTTCAATTCTCCCACACGGTTTTTGACCAATACCGCCAGATTTTGTATAACAACATGAAAAGGTGTAAAGACCAAAGTTGTAGAGTTCCAAATTCTGAACAACTTTGATTAAGGGATCAACTCCAAATTTTGAATCATTTAGAAACTATTCAAAAGGGGGTAAAAGAGGGTTTTGAATTTCAAACTGAAATTTTAAAATTACTTTTAAATTTATTTAACAACTTGAAAAATTGTCAAAATAGAAGTTGTCCTACTTCAGGAGCTTTACAACTTTCATTAAATGAGTTTGGTCAGATTCTCAATAGTTTTTAAATTGGCGTTTCAAATTTAAATTTCAAAGTGGTAATTAGGGTTTAATTTGAATTTATATTAAAGAACTTCAAAAACACCCAAAATAAAAGTTGTTCTATATAAAAAGATCTACCACTTCTATTAAGGGACCATCACCAAATTTCAAGTAGATTTTGATTTGGGGTTTTGGGGTCCGATTAGGGCTTAAATTCAAATCTTTCTTTTGATTTGTTTTTAATTACCAAATCAAGGATTTATTTGTAATATCCATAACATTAATGAATAAGCCACTCTAAAGACTCTAATCACACTCATATGCAGATGCTCAAAAATAAATATGATGACATGGCAAAATTAATTAGCCGTAATACCCGGGGTATTACAGCCCTTCCCCCTTAAATAAATCTCGTCCCGAGATTTGATAGACGATAAACCTTAGGGTTAAGTAATGGAAAAGAAAATGTCTCAAGTAAACTTACTCTAGGTTCTACCATAAGATAATAAGGGAAGTTCATACCCACTATAACCAGAAACTTTACATTCACAATGTAGCAAAGAACTCGGGGAAGTTTTCGGCGAGATAGTCTTCAGACTCCCAGGTGGCTTCATCCTTGGAATGTTCGCTCCATTGAATCTTGTACCATCTTGTAGTGGTTCACTGAGTGACGTGATCCTTCTGATCCAAGACTTGGATAGGATACTCAGAGTATGTTAGGTCGGGTTGGAGTTCTATTCCCTCAATATCCACGACTTGATCTGGCACCCGAAGACACTTTTTGAGTTGTGATACATGAAAGACATTGTGTACAGCTGAGAGATGATCTGGCAACCTCAACTTATAAGCTACTTTCCCATGACGAGCCATGATCTGAAATGGTCCAATGTATCGAGGAGCTAATTTGCCTTTAACTCCAAACCGACTAATTCCCTTCATGGGTTAGACTTTGAGATAGACATAATCTCGTGTCTTAAACACCAAAGGACGACGCCTTTGATCGGCGTAACTCTTCTGTCGGGACTGTGCAACCTTCAGGTTATCTTGTATTTGCCTCACCTTTGCTTCAGTCTCTTCCACCAAGTCAACGCCGAAGTACCATCTCTCCCCAGGCTCAGACCAATTCAGGGGTGTTCGACACCTACGACCATATACCGCCTCAAACGGTGCCATTTTGATGCTTTCTTGGTAGCTGTTATTGTACGAAAATTCTGCCAGTGCCAAACACTCATCCCAAGATTCGGTGTAATTGAGTGCACATGCTCTCAACATGTCCTCCAACACCTGGTTGACTCTCTCAGTCTGCCCGTCAGTCTGCGGATGGTATGCTGTGCTATGTAGAAGCTTTGTTCCAAGTGACTTGTGGAAGGCCCTCCAAAAGTTGGAAATGAATTGAGAACCTCGATCAGAGACAATGGTCTTGGGCACACCATGAAGCTTCATCAAATTCTGGATGTACAACTTTGCATAGTTCACAGCAGTGTAAATAGTCTTGACGGGGATGAAGTGGGCTTGCTTAGTGAGGCGATCAACCACAACCCAGACTGAGTCAAAACCTCTGGGTGTTTTTGGCAGACCTACGATAAAATCCATACTAATGTCCTCCCATTTCCATGCAGGAACAGGCAGTGGTTGCAGTTCTCCACCGGGCTTCATGTGTACAGCTTTCACCTTCTGACAAGTGTCACACTTCGCTACATATCGAGCGATCTCTATTTTCATTTTGGTCCACCAAAACTTTTGCCTCAAATCCTGGTACATTTTATTGCTCCCAGGGTGGATGGAGAATCTGGTCAAATGTGCTTCGTCCAAAATCTTTTGTCGCAACTCGGTTACCTTTGGAACTACTAGCCGCCCTTTGAACCATACGACCCCTTCTTCGTCAATCCTGAAACAATCCACAGTACCAGCTTGGACTTTCTCCTTAATATGCCGGATGCCTTTGCTTCCTTTCTGAGCGGCGATTATCTCATCACGGATGGTGGTCTCAATACTAACATGATTCAAACTGCCCTGTTCAACTATTTCTACCCCCAACTTCTCTAGTTCATAGCATAAGGAAAAGTCTCGGGGCTTCACTGCCAGACAACTGCAATGAATTTTGCGACTGAGCGCATCGGCAACCACATTTGCTTTGCCAGGGTGATAATGTACTTCAATGTCATAATCCTTGATCAGCTCGAGCCATCTTCGTTGTCTCATGTTCAACTCTTCTTGGGTTAATATATATTTTAGGCTCTTGTGATCGGTGTAGATCTTGCAAGTACTGCCCAGCAAATAATGACGCCAAATTTTCAGTGCATGGACCACCGCTGCCAATTCAAGATCATGAGTGGGATAATTTTCTTCATGACGCTTAAGCTGTCGGGACACATAAGCAATGACTCGGCCTTCTTGCATCAAGACACAACCCTGGCCGGTTCCCGAAGCGTCGCAGTACACGTCGAATGGCTTTTCAATGTCCGGTTGAGCTAGGACTGGGGCAGTGGTTAACAACTTCTTCAAAGTCTGAAATGCTTGCTCACACTCAGGTGACCAGGCAAACTTGACCTCGTTCTTCAATAAGTTGGTAATAGGCTTAGATATTTTGGAAAAATCCGGAATAAAACGGCGGTAATATCCCGCCATTCCCATAAAACTACGGACTTGATGTACTGTGGTTGGTGGTTTCCAATTCAAGACCTCTTCCACCTTGCTTGGGTCGACCGATACACCTTCGACCGATAGAATATGCCCAAGAAACGGAACTCTGTCCAACCAAAACTCGCACTTGCTGAACTTAGCATACAGTTGATGTTCTCGCAACCGAGTTAGGACTACACGAAGGTGTTTGGCATGCTCTTCCGGGCTTTTGGAGTAGACCAGTATGTCGTCGATGAACACGACTACAAACTTGTCGAGTTCGGGCATGAAGACTGAATTCATAAGATACATGAAATAGGCAGGGGCATTGGTCAGGCCGAAAGACATAACCAGATACTCGTAAAGACCATATCTGGTAGTGAAGGCTGTTTTGGGAACATCTTCTGGACGGATTTTTATTTGGTGGTACCCCGATCTGAGGTCAATTTTCGAGAATACCCTGGCCCCCGCAAGCTGGTCAAAAAGTAGATCTATGCGAGGCAACGGGTACTTATTTTTGATAGTGACCTCATTGAGGGAACGGTAATCGACACAGAGTCTGAGGGAGCTGTCCTTCTTTTTATCAAAAATAGTAGGACAACCCCAAGGGGATGAACTAGGCCTGATGAAACCCTTATCCAACAGATCCTGCAACTGAATTTTCAACTCTGCCAACTCCTTCGGCGGTATTCTATAAGCTCTACGGGAAATAGGTGCTGTTCCAGGCTTCAGCTCAATGACAAATTCTACATCCCGGTCAGGGGGTAAGCCAGGCAATTCGTCAGGGAATACATCCGGAAATTCACAGACTACCAGAATGTTCCGCACCTCTTTAACTGTGGTTGCACATACCCTACCAACTGCTCTTTGAGGTATGGGAAGTTGGATAAGAAGTTGAGTTTGGCTATTAGGCAAGTTTACTCTGATGGTTCTATTCAGCACGTCTATGAGAGTTCTGTGCTGATACATCCAATTCATGCCTAATATCACATCTATATCCTGATCCTTCAGCACTATCATCGAGGTCGGGAATATATGCCTGCCAAGTTCTATGGTCACCCGATGTACCATCTCTTTAGTACTAATGCGCCCTCCGGGCGATTGTATAAGGAAACTTTCCTCTATCTGCCCAATCGAAATTTCATGCTTGACAACAAATGTACGATTGATGAATGAATGCGATGCACCGGAATCGAAAAGCATGATAGCAGGATGACATGCGATAGGGAACCTACCCAGCATGACGGGTTCACCTTCAGGAATGTCTCCAACTTGCGTGTAGTAGACCTGTCCTGCTTTTCTCACAACCTTTCCCTTCTGGGCCTGCTGTTGGTGGCCACGGTGCTGTGTCTGCTGCTGTTGTCCACCAGGAGCCTTCTGTGCATTCTGATTGTATTGTTTGGGAAACGGGCAGTTGCGGGACCAATGTCCCATCTTGCCACAATTGTAGCAAGGCTGGTTGTAAGTTGCTTGAGGAGTGGTTACGCGAACGCCTGGGGCATTCGGCTGAGTGGTGCTTTGTTGATTAGAAGTGTGAGAAGTAGCAGCAGTTCGAACTACGACCTGCTGATGAGGGTACTGGGGACGTGTGTGATGAGTGGGATGGTATATGATTTTCTGGCGCTTTTGATGACCAGAAGATCCAGCTGATCCAGACTTCTTCTTTTTCTTCTCTTCTTGGTGTTTGCGATCACTTTCTTCAAAAGCTATGGCACTGTTGATAGCCTCATGATACGTGCAGTTGAGATTGTTAGACAGGCTTCGCTGAATCTTGAAGTTCAAACCCCTGACAAAACAGTCCTTCTTCTTTTGATCGGTATTAGTACGCTCAGGGGCATACTGTGACAGGTGATTGAACTGACTGACATACTGCATGACTGTAGACTCCTTTTGTTGCAGTGCCAAGAATTGATCCAATTTCATCTTCATAACCCCCGCAGGGATGTAATGTGCACGAAATGCCTCACGGAACTCCGCCCAAGTAAGTTGATGCCCTACTGGCTGTGCTGACTGGAGGTTTGCGAACCAAGCGCTTGCGGGACCTCGAAGTTGCTGTGCTGCAAACAATGGCTTCTGGGTTTCCGTGCAGCGAATCAATCCAAACTTCTGCTCCATGATACGGAGCCAGTCGTCTGCTTCCAGCGGCTCATCCGCTTTGGTAAACACCGGTGGACGGGTGTCGGTGAAGTCCACATAAGTTGTTTCCTCATCATGGGGGCGGCCACGACGCCCAACACGGTCATCCCGATTTTGCGCAAGTAGTGCCGTAGCATTGGCCAATGCAGCAATGGCATCAGCCAAGGTGGGGGGAATTGGCGGTGCTTGCGGAATGGCCCCGTCCTCGGAAGTACCAGCACCAGTTGAGCGGGTGTTAACAGGCATCTGTGCATAATTAAACCAAACTGAGTCTCAGATTACTTAATCAGGTCTTAATACAATACACACCACACAATACGATAGGTAGAGTACATAACCAACACTCGATACAGTTCTCAAACCATACTAAGGTTTTCATGGCAACACTGACACTACAATACCCTTAAGAGTGCAAATACTGATGTCGCTAGTCTTAAGGCTAATCTAGACGTCGTCTCCCACGGTCCCGTCAAAGACGACACCGTCCTCGTCAACCTCCGCCACGTGCTCCTCGACGCCCTCCTCGACGTCCTCGTCGGCGTCCTCCTCGACGATCACCTAGAGTGGCTCAATCTCCTCGTCCACGTCCTCCATGTCCTGATCCTCAGGACCAACGACCACCCTATCCTCGGGGTCCTCAACACGTGGCTGCAGGATCGGGTTAAGCTCGTTGTTGAGCCTATGCACCCCCTCGTGCAATGTGTCGTTGTAGTCCTTGATCTGCTCTACGTAGATCTCTAGCTCGTGCAGCCTCGCCCTGGTCGCGTCCTCTCGCACCCAGGTGGCATCCCTCTGCTCGATCAGACGAGCCACAGAAGTCCGCAGTCGGTCGATCGTCGCTACGTCCTGGTAGTGCTCCCGACGAGCGGTGGCAAAGTCCTCCACCATCCTCCTTATCTCCTCCCTCATCCTCTCTATCTCCTCCTGTAGCTCAGCGCGGCTGCGGCGGGGGCGACGACTGCTAGAGGCCTCCCCGTCGCGTGGCGCCAGCTGGTGGCGCGGCACACCCCTAGGCCCCGTCATCTTACGCGCAGTCTGCTTACAGCGTGCCATGCTGGAGAAGATAAGCTGGGATTAGTGAGGATATAATACAGGCTAGCAAGAATAGGTTTGATAAATCCTAACCCATAACCCGTTTTAAGGAGGAAGTTATTTATAAAGTGAATTAATCATGATGCATGAACCGTACTTACGAATTTAAAACCAATGCAAGCATAACACATGCATAAATAATTTTTAACATAGGGCTAATAATAGTGCTATTCCACTGGCTACCCTAACTATAATACAGATTTAGACAAGAATGAGCAATTTGGACCAAAATAGCAATTTTAAATTTATGATCCAAAACGTTTTGAAGTTTTGCAAAGTAATACAGTAATGATTTGGCAATGGAAATGCTCTGATACCAGCTGTGACAGAACCGCCCAAATCACATGGCCCACAGACACCTGTCATTGTCACTCATGACCTCTGACAGCGGGTCCGCGTCCCAAATGATCTAGAAGGTTCTGCCGGGCTACATTAGCGCCCGATTTTCTCCAACAGGATCCCATTGCGAAGTCATTACAGAATTACAACATTTCATAATAAATTACATCAGAGTAAAAATGCGGAAAGATTATAAGGTACTTAGATTACAAACCGTTTGTCCAAATACGGTTGAAGTGCGAATATTACAGACCATAAATAAAATAAGTAGCAGTAGAATGACGATACAACATTATTAAGTATTTGACGATAAGAACCCTGCCCACGGGTTCGACATTACTCCTCCTCACATCCCTCCTGTACCACTGTTACACAGCAAGGGGCGAAACAAACCTCCGGCTGCTGCGTCCCTGCAACATGGGGTTAACAAACCCTGAGTACTGGGGTACTCCGCAAGACTTACCCGACTAAGAAAAAGGATTGAGACTCAGGAATGCAGGCTGTGGGGAGTCAAGGTAAGGCTGGAGCAAGAGTCAAGAGTTTTGCAGCAAAGCATTACTATCTTATTTCAATATTTTAACTCAGTCTTATTTTAATCATATCCATAATTCCAAATTCCTTTCATATATCATTATACCTTCAAAATTCTTACTCATTCTCAAAAACACCTAGTTTCGAACCACTTTTCAATTGTAGGTCAAAGGATCAAGTCTCCATATCCGAGGAGCAACGACGATTCGAATCGATTAGTACCCAGCTGGGGATCCCTATCCACACTGCATATGTAGCACTTAAGCTTGCATATACCAACTCCGGCTACCACGGCTTTTCTACCCCTGAACCGGTCCTGCGCCACCCGAGAGCACAGTACTCCTCTCCTCTCCAGGCACGCCGGCCACGAGGGTACACGCTGCTCTCGCCATCTCTCCACTCCCAGTGCGTGGTTGTCGGTTCAAGTAGTAGAGCCACCGGAGTCAGAGCTTTCCGTAGTATGTGGCTAGTTGCAAGTTCTCGATCACAGCAGGCCTACAACGAACGGTCCCTAATTCTTTTTCCGCCGGTGACATTGCATTGGGACTCTAACCCAAGTACAAGTGTCCCAACGGTTTTCAAATCCCTCTTTCCGCCGATGGTCAAGCATTGGGACTCTAACCCAAATTCACAACCAACGAACGGAAAATCCCTTTCCGACGGATACGGTGCATCGGGGCTGCTACCCAAGTACACAATTTCCGAACGGACTCATACCCCTTTTTCCTTTTCTCAAGATTCCTAATTGTCACATTTTCATGGGTCAAAATAGCCTTTTTATGCAAATCTAAATTGATTAAGCAGGACTAAGCATTTTTTTAATATTTTTATTTTTAAACAGGTTTCCGGGATATTATGTATCAAGGCAGGTAATGCATCAATATAGGAGACAAACAACTCCTAACAACCTAATGCAATAATAGACTCAAGTGATAAATAATTTTATAAAACACAAGGCGGGGCTGAATGCACCGGGGCTTGCCTTGAATCGTGTACAGCGTCGGGTCAGGATCAGTCCCGCAGATGTCAAATCCTTGGATGGCTTCTGGAGTGACCTCCTCGGCGGTAGTCTCGACCTGGACCTCCTCGGGAACGGGCACTACACGTATGCAATGATGTATGCTTAGCATGGCATGAGGACAACAGATGAAATGCTTGAAAGTAAACCTTTAAGATCTTGAGTACAACTTTCCTTCACGGTAAAGTTGTAAACAATTTACGGAAGGTAAAAAAAAACAATGTTTCCTACTTTTGTTTTATTGACCATTTTAAAGGTCACAGAAAGCCGCTACACAGCTTTACTACAACTAACAAGCGACCCTAATACTTCTGTCAAGGATCACTATGGTGAAAGACCCTTGAAACCAATCAATCCAAAATCACGCCAAACAACAGGGATTATTCGCTTAGATTAATTCTACTAATCAAATACTCCACAACTAATAAACAAGTGTCCTAATAGTTTCCAAATGAGCTCAAACTTACCCAACAGATAGATCTTACTCTAAATTAGCACTACATAAATTTTCATGATTTTTGGAGAATTCTGGAATTTATTAAAATTGCTCAAAGTTACATTTACTAATTAATATGCTGATTTTTAGTTCCCACAGAAAATGTCCAAACCCTATATCTAATATTTTTATAAAATATTACATGCTCCAGAGAGTACCCACAATTATTTTCATGATTTTTAGACCAACAGAAATAATATTACAAAAATAACAAACACAGGAACTATTCCTAGTAATTTAAAATGGAAATCCAGTTGAAATTCCACGGGAAAAATGGAAAACTCCTTTTGGCCCGGGACGGCCCAAGTCAGGCAGGCCGGCCCACTCGGCCGCTCCCGCACCGGCCCGCGCCCCAGGCGCCATGCCGAGGCACTGACAGGCGGCCCCCGCCTGTCAGTTCCTCCCCCTACCTCACGCCGCGACCCGACACGCGCGCGCACGCGACGAGCGACCGCGGGCCTCGCCGCCGGCGACCCTAACGGCGAGCCCAACCATGCCCGACCACCCCCCAGCACCACGCGGACTACCCAGTACCCTAAGCCCAAACACCGGCACCTCCGACGAGTGCAGACTCGCCCATGGCGGTCGCGGTGACACGGCCACCCTGTTCCGGCCGCGAGAATGCGGTAGAAGTGACTAAAAAGGCCAGGGGAAGATCAGGAGCTCACCACGACTCTATTCCGACGGCTGGCCGAGGCTGAGATGGAGCGGAGCAGCGAGCAAGACGACGGCGGCGGCGTGCAACGGCTCGGCCTCCACGGCGAAGTCGCGTTCCGGTGATTCTAGGGGACAAAATGGAACGCCGCTGCGAGCATGAGCTAAGGTATGACTCAGAGAGTCGCAAACGGAAGGTCTAAGGTAGAAAGGCTCACCACAGCGAGCTCGACGCGAGAGAGGTGGCTGCGGCGGTGCTCTGTCGGGCTCGAAGACGACGGCGTGCGTTCCAGGGCCCTCGACGCACGGAAGCTGCACCACTGAGGCACAAGCTGCGTTCAAGAATCCAGTGAGGCTAGAGACGAGCGGAATTTGGGTGAGGAGGTCAGAGTGCGGCCGATTTTTGGCTCGAAGCCGAGGCGGGTGCGGCGGTGGTCGGCGAAAGGATGGGGGCACAGAGGGGGTGCCGTTGCCCTTTAAGCCGGCCAGAGGGAGGGACAGGAGCGGCATAGGGCGGCGCGCGATCTCCTGCACGGGAAACGGCACCGGGAACACGATCCCGGCCGGCACGGACGGCGGCGCGCGCGCCCGACACGGCGGCGGTCGCGACAGTGCGCGAACAGAGAGGGGAGGGGCAAATCACTGTAGCATTTCAATTCTCCCACACGGTTTTTGACCAATACCGCCAGATTTTGTATAACAACATGAAAAGGTGTAAATACCAAAGTTGTAGAGTTCCAAATTCTGAACAACTTTGATTGAGGGATCAACTCCAAATTTTGAATCATTTAGAAACTATTCAAAAGGGGGTAAAAGAGGGTTTTGAATTTCAAACTGAAATTTTAAAATTACTTTTAAATTTATTTAACAACTTGAAAAATTGTCAAAATAGAAGTTGTCCTACTTGAGGAGCTTTACAACTTTCATTAAATGAGTTTGGTCAGATTCTCAATAGTTTTTAAATTGGCATTTCAAATTTGAATTTCAAAGTGGTAATTAGGGTTTAATTTGAATTTATATTAAAGAACTTCAAAAACACCCAAAATAAAAGTTGTTCTATATAAAAATATCTACCACTTCTATTAAGGGACCATCACCAAATTCCAAGTAGATTTTGATTTGGGGTTTTGGGGTCCGATTAGGGCTTAGTTTGAACTTTCCTTTTTGATTTATTTTTAATTCTCAATTGATACTTCAATCACAACATCCAAGGCATTTATCAATGAACCACTCTAAGGACCCTAAGCACAATCAAATGCAAATGTTTA